>CAJVQA010008904.1:0-12556 GCA_910591915.1 Cetraspora pellucida
AATAATTTTAATATAAATAAAATATTTGTTAATTTTATATATCTACTTAAGTTGATTATTTTAAACATAAGCCTAAACAACTAGCATATGCTTCACAAAAACATCCAAAAAAATGTACAAGAGAATTTATTTCTAAGGATATTGATTTTGGTAAAATTTATTTTTATTATTATTTTTATATTTATATATATATTCATAATACCTAATTAAATAATATATAATGCATTTAACCAAGAAATAGATAATACATCTAACCAAGAAATAAATGATGCATCTAATCAAGAAATAGATGATGCATCTAATCAAGAAATAGATAATGCATCTAATTAAGAAATAGATGATGCACCTGATTAAGAAATAGATGATACACCTGATCAAGAAATAGACGATGCACCTAATCAAGAAATAGATGATGCATCTGATCAAGAAATAGGCAATGCATCTTATCAAGAAATAGGTGATATGTTTAATCAAGAGATGCAAGAAATTCAAGAAACTAATAATATAAAAACTAACAATATTAATAAAGAAGTGTTGCTAACTTTCACTCTAGGTGATATCACCTAGTTCGGAAATCAGGTCTGGATCAGGTTGAAAATCTGGTCGGAATCTGGTCAGAAATCAGATTAAAAACAGTTTGGAAAAATCGAAATTAATTTTTTTTATGAGACTAACCAATCAGAATTTAAGATCAGGTATAATGTGAAATCATGATTTTTTCAAGAAATCGCTCAAATTTTGCTTATGAAACTACTTTCTACATTCTAACAAAAAAAAATTCCTTGCAAAATTTTGGGTTAGAATTGTCTTCACTATTGCACATCATTAACTCTAACCCTAATGTAACCTTGGCCCTAACCCTAAACTTAATGTATCGTTATTGTTTTTATTGTTTTTATTGTTTTGATTTCACTAATTAGTCGGTCATATGATTAGCGATGCATCACACTAATAATTATCTTTTTTTATTAATAAAATTGAACTTGTACAATCAAAATAAATCTCTCGTATACTATCAACTTCAATATAACTAACACTAACTCTAAATAAGGCTATGAGTAACTCCCTTAATGCAATTTGCCAGGTGATATAATATTTAAATTATTAATCATTTTATTCAGAATGAATATAAAGCACATAATCTAAAAAAGCAAAACAAATACACAAATCAAGAACATAAGATACTATTTACTACTACATGCTATACTCACGACATAATCTAGCCATTGCAATTATTGCAGTTTGTGTAAATTTGTGAAATTTGTAGATAAGAAATTGCTTAACAATAAATGAAGATCTATGAATTTCACAAAAGAATAATCCTAGTTTTTCAACTCATATAATAATCGTGATCAATAATTTTTTTCACTACTCAGATTATTTAATTAACACACTAACCTTAACTCTCTGGGTGTTCTCATGCAGCACTCAGTGTAATTTGCCAATAGCCTAATAATCTTCAAATCATTTTACTTCATTCTATTTAGTATAAGAGAATAAACTATCAATTAGTCCTTTGAATCAAAACTGCAAAACAAATTCACTGATCAAGAAAATACTACCTATTTACTATTATAACTGTATGTACAAATTATTTTTATTCGCATCATGATCTAGCTGTCACAATTATTGCATGAATTTATTAGTAAAAATTTTAGTGATCTTGGGCAAAATTGATTAATTCCATCTCAGCCAACCAGGATTCCAACTCGGAATTTAGAAATCCCTATATGAGTTGCAGTTCTATTCGGCTTTCGATTGCTTGACCACAATTATTATATCACTAAAAGTTATCAGCTAGTAATAGTTATATAAGGAAGCAAAAAAACACATTTTTATACTTAGCTTGTTCAATAAAAATTCCTAATCTTGCTCTCTGTTGTAATATTGCCTTGAATCTTGTTATGCATATACTCAAAGTTAGAATGTAGATTATGGAAATGAATTATTTCTGATGAATACTATGCTATTATTCTGGCATCTATTCAAGAGATGGCATATTAAAACTCTCGTGAATCATTGTAAAAGTTGCCATTACAAAAAAAAAAAAAAAAAAAAAAAAAAAACCTTGTCTGAAATTACCTGATTAATGCTGGTTTGGTTTTCAAAAAATTTTGGAAAGTACAGGTCATTCCCATATTTAGAAATTTGCTAAAGCAAGTATATACATATATACATATCTAAGCAATGCAATATACATGTGACTGAAACCTTTTGGCCATTTCGGCCACGTGGCAAATGATTAAAGTAAAGTTTTCAATAATTTGTAAATATGATAAAAATTAGACTTCATATATATTAAGCCAGATCTGCAGAAACTTATGCAAGGTCTTTTGGTATTTCGGCAAGACCTTTTGGTATTAAGCAGAACCTGGAAGTTTCGGCTGTATATTAAGTAAGATTGCCGAAAATTCCAAAGTCTGCTAAAATACCAAAAGGTCTTATTGAAATACCAAAAGACCTTGCATAAGTTTCTGCAGATCTGGCTTAACATATATGAAGCCTAATTTTTAACATATTTACAAATTATCGAAAACTTTGCTTTAATCATTTGCCATGTTGCCGAAATGGCCGAAAGGTTTCGGTCACATATATACAATGCAAAATTAAATAGTTAATGCATAATGCAACCCATTTATGCATTGTCTTTCTACATAAATTGCCTATAGTATATTTAATTTTTCATATTTGCTATGGGGTAAATCTTATAATGTTCAAGTATGAAGACATTGAATTAATAATAAATTAATTATAAGTAACACATTATATGATACTAGATAAGAAGAAAAATAAAACCTATTTGAGTGAGTCCCCATATTGTTTTTTCACATTAATCGCCCATGAATTTGATTTCCATACTTGTTATAAACATTTGATTGCTATAAACATTTGATTGCTATAAACATTCGATTGCTAAAGTAAATCATATGTTCAAGTATAAAGACATTGAATTAATGAATAACATCTTATAATATACTAGGTAAGAAGAAAAGAAAGGCATTACGGTCAGTAATTGAATTTAGGATAAAAAAAACAAAAATAGAAAACTTATAACGAAAAATTCCAGCCCTTTTGTTTACGCTTGCAGCATAAAATTTATTTTCTTAAACTGTATTTTATTATGTCTAATAAAAATATGAAAAGTATATCGTATTGAATGTTATTTGATAAATTATATAAAGAGCATTGAATTACCTTTGTAATCAAATCAAAAAACTTTCAGTTCAATGTTTTAAATAAAACCTGTCTTAACTATTATTGCTTGTAGTATATAAAAACATGTTCCACACCTTAAAAAACTTTGTTAAAAAAGATACAAAGTTAATACTACTTGTATTACTGTATAAAATTTGCTATTTTACTGTGTAAAAATACTCTACCTCATTAAATAATTTATCATTCTGCCTATTAATGGAAAGCGACAATTGTGGTGATTCATTCAAATCGTTATGTTTTCAATATCCTTGTAAATATGGTATAGAATGTTCTGGTTACCATTTAGAACCAAATAATGAAATCTTGTATGAAGATACGGAGATACTTAACGAAAATTTAGTAAGTGAAGCTCAATCAGAAGAGATTCAATGTGATGATGATGACGATGACTATGATGATGACAACAATTATAATAATAGTGAAGAACAAACAAAAAAATTAGTATTAAATACAGATAAGAAATTTGATACATGGGACCTAGCTGATAAATTCATTGATGACTATACAAAACAAGAAGGCTTCAGTATATGTAAGAAAAGGCATACATTAGACCCAAAAGATAATATTATTATAAAACGTCGAATATATGAATGCTCTTATGCTGGCACACACGAACCTCAAAAAAAATTCTAGAAGAGAACAGAAGGAATTAAGATTCACATATGATTGGGTGTTCCTGGCATGTTATCCTTGCTTTTTCTAAATCAGCTAATAAAATTCAGGTTAATAGCATAATCGGTGAATATAATCACGAAATGAATCTTCTTATTGCTGAAATAGCACCAAAATTCAGAAGGTTAACAAATGAAATGTTGAAAAAAGTTAAATTTTGGACAATTCATGGGAGAATGTGTATAGTGACCCAATACAATCAATTAGTTGCATCATTTCTGTATAAAATAATAAATAAAAAAGATTTGAGTAATGCTATACAAAGATTTAAAAAACAAGTAAAACCAGATAAAAATGATGCATGTAATATGCTTACCATGTTATATTTAAAAAAAGATGATGATCCAAGGTGGATAATAAAGTCTCGGTTTGAGCTGGATGAAAGAAGGCTAAATTTGTTGTTTTGGATATCCCCTGATCAAATTAATGCTTATAAAAAATATAGGGATGTTGTAATCGTTAATACAACATCTAAAACTAATCAATTTGATATGATATTAATGTTAGTTATAGTTGTTGACAATAATTTTCGGAATTTAATAGTAGCTGCTATGCTTTTAGAAGATGAAACAGAAACAACATTTACATGGGTTCTTCAAGAATTAAAAAACTCTTGTGATGCTGCTTCAGTGGTTTTATACTCTGATACTAATCTAGCATTAATATTGTCAGTAAGAAATAATTATCCAAAGACACAACATCTTCACTGCATTTTTCACATTGACCTAAACCTAAGAAAGAAGCTTAAAGGAAAGTTGAGAGATCAGTTTGAATCATTTCGTTTTAAATTTTTAGTGATGCATAATTCACTTTGCCATAATAAATTTGAAACCCAATGGAATGCACTTATCAATAAATATCCAGATTGTAAAAACTATTTTATAAGAACTTTATATTCTTGTAAGAGTAGTTGGGCCAGTTACGTGATCAATAGAAATTTCACCACTGGAATTCAAAGCACACAGCGAGTAGAAGTGTGCAATAAAGTAATCAAGGACAGGCTGACCAGATCTTCACGTTTAGCCGAGGTTGTTAAAGAAATTCAAAAAACCTTTAATAATCAGTCAAAAAAGGCAATGTTAAGTGAATATAAAAATGAAATTCTGACAAGAGGAATGCCAAATATAATAGATGAATACTTTTCTGAGCTAGATAAAATTTTACAAGAATATTTAACACCACAAATTCTTCAAAAACAGCATGATCAAATGGTGCACTCACTATGCTATGATGTGTTTTTATATAATGTTTGGCAATCACTTCTGGAGGTAAGGTTTATTAAGTTAAGAAAATTATAGCATAACAAAAATAGTAACTAATATATTATTAATGAACTTCCCTCTGGTATAGATAATGGACAATTCTTATCAACAAAATATGGCTAGAGAAGATGATTATAATCAATCACAATCGCTATTTTCATCATTGCTAAAAACAATACCTCATAATTCAGTTAAAGAAGTGTGGAATGTAATTAGGCATAGTGTACAAAACTCAGAACCACAGCATATAATTCTCCTTAATGACGGCTCACATTTATGTACTTGCCTTTTGCTAATCAATAAAGGAATAGTGTGCCAACACTTTTTTTGTGTTATGTCTTACTCAACTAATGTGTATTTTCATATTTCGTTAATACCTCATTGCTGGTACAATAACAACAAATATAATATTAGTCAAGAGAATATACTGACTTACCAATTCGTTAGAGAAGAATCAGAACTACCTTTACTCAAACTGTTGACATTTCAGCATTTAGTAGAATTTAAACAAACACATATTGAACAGCTACAAGGACCTAAACAAAAGTATAGATTCGAAATGAGTTATGCCAAAAAAGCTCTTGATCTTGCAATTAGAGCTAACAGAGTCGAAGAATTTGTTAGTCACTTGAAAAATTTCATTGAGGTGACAAAAAATGATTTGTTTGACACACAAGACAATACTAATTTTATAAGCATCGAAGATCCTTTACATGTACCACATAAAGGGCAACAACCAAATAGATATAAATCCAGTGGTGAACCTTCAAAAAAAGCTCGACGTATTGTTCAAAGTACTGATTAGCGCAATGAAGATGAAATCTGAAAGGTAACCGAAGCTTTAATTAACAATGTTAGCACCTTACAAGATTCAGAAAAAAAGGTTAGAAGGTGTTATAAATGCAAACAAGTTGGTTATTATGCATCAACATGACCAAATAATGAGTAAAAAAATGTGGAATAATAAGTGTTACACATAAAGGTGCAGATGTTAGAACATGAAATAACATATGTCATAGCTGTAACTGGAGTAGGGGTAGCTACTCTTAACCTGACATCTTTAGTTACATAAAATACTGCATAGCTAGTAATATGCCATATACAGTACTGTATACATGTACTAAACATAGTGTACGTGAAATTATTTGTGATTAATCAATCAAATCACTAAAAAAACAACTGTATGAACTATAATATATAGTTTGTAGTACGTACTATACAGGTGTCTTAGTTACAATATATAATATAAAAAGTTATTTTTTTTTTATATCTAATATGTAAAGCTTTATTAGTAAACTAATATATAAATAAACAAATAAATTATACTAGGTGATATCACTCTAGGTGATATCACCCTAGGTGAAAATTAGTTAAAATCTTATAATAAACTATATATACTTAACAATGTTTTGTAAAAGTTTTATGCAATTATGAATAATTTCTGTTTTTTTATCTTTATTTTAATACTATACCAAATTTAGTACAATATATTAAATTTAGTATAGCTTACAAATACCCATTAATAATTTATTTATTATTATTTTTTTTTTCTTGACTTTGGTAGTCTTGTCAATTGCTCTTTATTAAGATATTATGTTTTTATATGAATATTTTTAAACTTAACATATTGAGTCAACATTTTATAGTTACTTCTATAAGCACTTACAAGTGATCTGCTTGCATCAGTTGCCTAATTTTCTAAGAAAAAAGAGAATCTGGAGGTGCATCCAACTACCATCTTACAATAGAATATTACCAATCTGATAACATCTTCTCATAAAAAAGTGAAAGAAAACAAAAAAAACTTATTATATAACAGAAAAAAAAACACAGATGTATAAAGAATAAAGATAAAAGATACAAAACAAGAAAAAAACGAGAAAAAAAAAAATTAAAAAAAAATACATACAACTTTTACTACATAACTATCAAATAGTCACAATTATAAGCCTGTATTGGACTTTTAAAAAATATAAACTATACTAAATATAAATAACTCTACTATTTTTTTATCTACTAGAATATTTAACAAAAACTATATAAAATAAAACTTCAACTTGAATATAGAGAGTTAGCATAAGGTACTGGTTAGTCTAGAAACAGTATTTTATAGGTTTTAGCATATTAAGGCATGTATATAAGTTGTATTTGTATTGCTATATTGTTTATACAATCCTAATTAGAAAGTAAATACTGTTGACTGTTTTGATATTTTATATATTGTTCTTTTGAAAAGAGTAAACTGAATTACACATTTTTTACAAAATTTTCTTCAAAAAAAAAGAAGCTATAAGGTAAACCAAACTATAGCTTTTGTGAATGCTTATCTCTTCTAAAAGTTTTTTGTAAGTTTTATAGTTGTATATTCAACATTCTTGTTTATTTTATGAGAAACTTTTGGTTTTTCTTCTATAGTTTCAGAGCTCTTTTAAACCATCATTACAAAGTGATAGCTTCTTTTTTAACTCTATTTCAATGCCTACTATGTATGCCTAGTGCTTTAGAAAAATTTTTATAAAGTTTAATATATTAACTATATCATTTTTCTGTAGTTTGGCATTTTGGAAAGTTTGGTTCAGATGATCATCAGAAAGAAGGTTTTCAACTTATTTATTATTATATAAGTGCTGCTAAAAAAAACCTGTTATTAATTATATAGATTTTATATAATTAATAACTAGTTTTCCTTTGACAACTCTTTATATACTTTTATTTAAAAATTAACTAATTCATTATTATTATTTTTTAAAAAAACTTAATTTATTATTATTTAATTTACTACTATTTAATTTATTACTATTTAATTTATGAATGCTTTTAATTTTATTATCAGAATATAAAAATTTGATTAATAAAATAATTAAAAGTTAGAGTAAATTAGTAAATTTTTTTAATTTTACTATTTATTTATTTTTTTTTCTTTAAGCAGTTATACTAATACTTTATTAAGATTTTAAAATTATATTTGAATTATATAAATGTTCTTAATAACTAAGTTTAGCATTATCTGATTACCTTAATAGTATTTAAGTGCAACCTGCTGCATTACTTTAAACAGAAGTAAGCTACTTGTCTAACTACTTAAAGTCTATAATAAAAGAGTCTTTACCCTTTTACAACAAGTTTTAAAATTGTTTTTTATGTTTTTATTCTGATTTGTTTTTCTTTTTCTCCTATTTTTTCTTCTTTTCTTCTACTCTTTGCTAATTTGTCTTTTTTCTTTTACTTAGTTTCAGCTTTTTTTTTCTCTTTTTTTTTTAACCTATTTATTATTTCTACTTTTCTCTTCTATTTACTAATTTTCTTATATCAGACTTTTTATACTTGTTTATAAAATATATTTCAAACTGTACTTGCTATTACACTTGCAAACTACTGTCTTGATTTTATGTTTAGAAGCTGCCATAATTGGTTCTGTATTTTTTTTAAAATTAGGCCCTTTAATTAGTGACTTTTTTATTTTTACTTCCTCAGGTTTTGTTTTTCCAAAAAGCATAGTATATAACACATATAGAGAAATCTGAACTTTTTTTTCTTCTTTTAGTCCTTTTCAGGCTGTTGTAATAATTACTTTCTGTTTCTTTTTCACAAGTTTTTTTGTTTTTTACATACTGCCAAGTGTGTTTGTGTTTCTTTAACTTTATTTTAACATACTTGGCATTTTGTTGTTATATATATTTTTGGTTTTTTTTTGTTAAGTTTTTCTAAAGTTAGAAGTTTATCTATTATATATTTTATAAATGTACTTCTTTGGCACTAATTCTTCTTGTTGTATAATGCACTTTTTAGTTATTTTTAGCCTTTTCCAAAAATATGTCCAATTATAAATTATAATTCTGATTCTGGTTCTAAGTCTTTAATTGCTTTTGTTTTCTTTCCATTTTGCTTCTAATCTTGCATTTATTATTAATTTTATAGCAATCTTGCTAGTATATTAGTTTATTTGTTTTTCTACTTTAAGCAATACTTTATCTCTTTACAACTAACTTTTTCAATCTGCACTGTTTTCTTGCTTCTTTCTTTATCAGACTATCAACTTTGTTATTTTATCTATCTTTACTATAACTTTTTATTTTAACTAATTCTATTCAAATGTTTTTTGTTATAATAAGGTTTCTAATCTTTATTATTTATATTGCATTCTTTTTTTTGAAAATCTTATTTATGTTTGCTTGTTCCAAACCTCTACTAATATTTCTTATTGCAGCATTATTATCTGTATATATTTCTATTTGTTTTTCCTTTAGTATTATTAAGATTATTGTCTATATTGCTGTTAGCTCAGCTATTGTTGATGTTTGTCATTCTTCTAAATCTAGCATTATTTTTTCTTCTGCCCATTTTTGTGTTTTATTCATTTGAACCCATCTTATATCCATCTTATTTTTGGTTATTGTATTTTTTTTGACCTTTATGCTTGCTATATTATTCATATATATTATATACTTATTCTTGTTTTTGTTATATTTCTTCTTATAACTTCTATTATTTCTTAATTAATATTCTCATTTAACTTCTGTCATCTAATAATTTCTACTTCTAACTTTTTTATTGTTCTAATTTCTTTAAGCATTGCTTTTTATTTTCTGGTCTGTTCATCTTTACTGTTTCTGCTATTTGATTTATTGCTATATTAATTTTTTTTTTCTTCTTAAGCAGTTACACTAGTATTTTATTAAGATTTTGGAATTACATTTGCAATTACATAAATATCCTTAACTACCAAGCCTAGTATCACTCGACCACTCTAATGGTGCCTAAGTGCAACTTGCTGCATTACTTCAAGCAGAAGTAAGCTGCTCATCTGACTACTTAAAGTCTATAATGAATGAGTCTTCTCCTTTTATAACAAGCTCTAAAATTGTTTTCTGTGTTTCTTTTCTGATTTGTTTTTCTTTTTCTTTTGCTTTTCCTTTCTTTTCTTCTATAGCTTGCTGATTTGTTTTTTCTTTTTTATTCAGTGCTTTTCTTTCTTTTTCTTTTTCTTTTTTTCTTTTTATTTTATCTGTTATATCTTTATTTTTCTTCTATTTATTAATCTTTTCACATCAAATTCTCTACACTTGTTCGTAAAATGTATCCCAGGCCATTCTTGTGATTATATTCATAAACTGCTGTCTTGATTTTGTGCTTAGGAGCTGCCTCAATCTGTCTTGTGTTTCTTTTAGAATAAGACCTTTAATTAGTGCCTTTCTTATTTTAATTTCCTCTGCTTCTGTCTTTTCAAAGAGTGCCATATATAATATGTATAAGGGAACTTGAACTTTTTCTTCTTTCTTTAACCTCTTCCAAGCTGTTGCAATGGTCACTTTTTGGATTCTTTTCTACAGGTTTCTTTGTCTCTTACATGCTGCCAAATGTGCCTGTGTTTTTTTTGTTTTATCTTAACAAACTTGGTATTCTGTCATTGTATATATCTCTGATTTTCTTTTGTTAAGTTTTTCTAGAGTTGGAAGTTTATCCATTATGCACTTTATAAATGCACTTCTTCTGGCATTACTTCTTCTTGTTGTGCAGTATACTCCTTTAGATGTCTTTAGTCTATTTCAAAAATATGTCCAATAGTAAATCATAACTTCTGTTTCTAATTCTAGAGCTCTAATTGTTTTTGTTTCTTTTCATTCTACTTCTAACCTTGTATTCGTTATCAATTTGCATAGCAGTCTTGTTAGTATGTCAGTATGTTTGTTTTCTCACTCTAAGCAGTACTCTATCTCTTCATAACTGACTTTCTTAACCTGTATTATCTCTTTACTTGTTGCACCTTTTTTTTCTAAATTATCAGCTTTATCATTTTATTTATCTTTACTATAGCTCTTAACTTTAACAAACTCTATCTGAATGTTTTTTGTTCTAATCAACTTTTTAATTTTCATCACCTATATTGCATTTTTCTTTTTAAGAATCTTATTTCTGTATACTTGTTCTAGACCTCTACTAAGGTTTCTTATTGCTGCATTACTATCTGTATATATTTCTACTTGTTTTTCTCTTGATAGTATTAAAATTGCAGCCTATATTGCTACTAATTTAGCTATTGTCAATGTTTGCCATCCTTCTAAACTTAATGCTAACTCTTTTTCTGGCCATTCTTGTGTTTCGTCTGTTTGCATCCAACCTATGCTTATACTATTTTTGCTTTTTGTGTCTGCTTTAGTTTTCAGATTTGCTGCTCTATCTGTATATATTATATACTTGTCCTTGTTTCTTATTATATTTCTTCTTAAGACTTCTATTATTTCTTAACTAATGTTGTTTTTTAACTTTTGTTGCCTAATTATCTTTACTTCTGGCTCTTCTATTATTCTTAGTCTCTTAAGTTTCTGTTCTCCTGTCTTTGATTTATTCATCTTTATTATTTCTGTTATTTGATCTATTGCTATTTTGATCTTATTGCTGTCTTTTTTTATCAATGCATCTGGAATCACATTGATTCTGTTATTTATTCTTATCTACTGTTGACAGGTATTTTCTTGATGTTTTTCCTTTTTTGTGTAACCCTTACATCTGCTAATTTCGATAGCTAGTTTACTTTCTTTACTCTGCATTTGCCAGTATTCTACTAGTATTTTTTTCTTTTTTTTCTTAACTATTTTTCCTAGCTATTAATTGTTCTGTGCATTATATGCTATCCATTCTTTTCTTCTTTTGTCTTCTGAAATATACTCTCATCTCATATTCATTGCTTGAGTATTTTGTCTAATTGTTCTAAATTGTTTTTTAACTTCTCTATTTTCTGGTCTAATAAGTACTTCTCATTTTATTACTTTGAACCATTCTGCTTTTTTTCTTTTACTTAATAGACCTTGGTAACTTTTTAGCTGCTGCCATGTAATTAATCTCTCTTCTTTTGCATCTATCAGCTGGTTTAAATATATTAAGCCTGCTTTATTTATTTTGGTACTACTTCTTTTCTGCAGCCATATATCTATAAGTTCTCTTATTTTAATTCTATATCCAAACATTGTCTATAAGTTGCCTTTCATCCTTATATTTATATTAAGTTTTCTTGCTTTTAGCAAAGTTAAACAAGCTAAGTTACTCTTCCACCCTTCTATATTTTCTAGCAACTCCTCTATTTTCCATATATCTTCTGTTAAATCTGCTCTTTGGCAATCTTGTATTATTCTTAATTTTGTTAATTGTCCAAGACTGTCTTGTCTGTTTAGTCTTGTTAATAGTCACTTATTTGTTTTGATGTTAATTTTTGTTGTAATGTTCTGCAGCTTCTAAGATCTTTGTGTTCCATTATACAATTTTCTAGTGTTCATTGTAGGTTACTCTTTTGCTTTGCTAAACTTATTATTGGCTAGTGCACTTTATCTATATTTCTTTCTGACATTTTTGTTAGTTGTAGCATGTAACTTAACTTTGGTATTATTACCATATTGTTTATATATGCAATC
>CAJVQA010008905.1:0-12556 GCA_910591915.1 Cetraspora pellucida
CATATACACAACAACAGAGTGCCAAATGTGCCAAGACAAAACAAAAGAAACACAATCACATTTGGCAGCATGTAAAGAACAAAGAAACCTTTGGAAAAGAATTCAAAAAATAACTATTGCAACAGCCTAGAAGGGACTAAAAGAAGAAGAAAAAGTTCAGATTCCATCATATGTGTTATATACAGTACTTTTTGGAAAAACAGAAGTAGAAGAAGTTAAAATGAGAGAAGTACTAATCAAAGGTCTTATTCCAAAAGAAACATAGGATAGAATGAGGCAGCTCCTAGACACAAAATCAAGACAAAAGTTCATGAACATAGTAGCAAAAACAGCCTGGGACACTTTTTACGAACAAGTATAGATAATTTGTTGTGAGAAAATTAATAAATAGGAGAAAAAAAAAGAAATAACAGGTAGAACAAAAAGAAGGAAAAAGAAAAAAAGAAAAGTACCAGAGAAAAAAGAAAAACCAAATTAACAAATAATAAAAGAAAGAAAAAAGAAGGTGAAAAAAAAAAACAAATTAGAAATGAAGCACAGAAGACAATTCTAGAGCTTGTTATAGAAAGGAGAAGGCCCTTTCATTATGGACTTTAAGTAGTCAGATGAGCAGTTTATTTCTGCTTAAAGTAATGCAACAGGTTGCACCTAGGTACCATTAGGGTGGCCAGGTGATGCTGGACTTAGTTTGTTAAGAATATTTATGTAATTGCAAATATAATTTCAAAATTTTAATAAAGTACTAGCATAACTGCTTAAGGGAAAAAAAATAAAATAAAATAAAAAAATAAATATTAATTTTAATCAATCCAAATATTTTATTTAGCAATACTAAAGTTTTTTAAATTTAAATTAAATTATATATTAGAACAATTTGAATTTAATCAAATCAAATTATTTTTAATTTGATTTAATCAAATTATTTTTAATTTGATTTAAATCAAATATTTAATTCAAATATTTGAATTTAATTTGATTTAAAAAAATTTAAAATTTTAAATCAGTAAAAAAATTTTGATTTATGAAAATTTTACTATATTAATTAATGTTGAGCTTTTAAATATAAATATTTTTTAAACAAAATACTTCTAGTTTCATAAAATAAAAAAAATAATTATCTTAATAAAATTTTAAATAAATGACTTATAATTTTAAAATTTTAATTATAAATTTTCAAATTAAATTAAATCAAATTAGATCATATTTGAATTAATTTAATTTAAAAATTTCGGATTTGAAGTTAATTTAAACTTAAATATTTGATCAAATAAAACCAAATCAAGTCAAATTGCAGAATCATAATTAATATGAGTTAATAAAAAAATCATAAATCAGGATCAATTTTAAAAAAATTCAATTAGACTAACCTTTTTATTAGTATAATTTTCTAATCAAAATCAGTTAACATATCTATATTAAATATACAAACAACTATTAAATAATTTTTTTGAACCTAGTAATGTTATTTTATTTAGTTTTTATTTAAATTGTTCTTGAAAACATTTCAGCATATTAGTATTTAATGTTAATTGCTTATCTATATCATATTTATTTTCTAAAAAAAATGATAGCAAATAAATTTGCCAATTACTACTATGAAAAAAAATCTAAATCATCTTATGATGTTTTTTTAATCTATAAAATTTTTGTAACTTATAATATCTTTAAAGTGAATAATAATCTTTAATAAAAATAATTAGACAAAAATTCAAGTATCTATAAATGACTTAATAATACCTTCATTAAATGAAAAATACCTTTAATAGAGTAAATTATTAAATTAAATACATTAACATTATAATTAATTTTGATTTATTAATATACAATTCAATAACTGACTAAATCTACCTGAGTAAGAGATGCAATCAATAACAATAGCAGATCACAAATTACTGAAATGAATATATATACTTTAACTAATAAATTATAAACATTTATATCAACTATGTCAAAATAATATTAATTATATTTAACAATATTTTACAATTTGTATATTATAGTTACAATAATAATAATCAATAGGCTTTAATTTAGTATGCAATTGTACTTTTCAAGACCCATTAATATAAATATAAATGCATAAATGTTTATTCAGAAGTACACAAATTAAATCTGATACTTAATGCACTAGTGCAATCTATACACCGTAATCATTTTTAACTCCTTTTAAGCAACTCAAGTGCCTAGTTATAAAGTAATTTTTAATGACTTAATAAACTTTAATAAACTTTTAATAAACTATATTGTTATCTTTTACTAAATTTTCACATTACTAAATTATTTCAAAAATGTTGTCTATAATCCTAACCTCATTTTAAATAGACTAAACACTCAACAACAATTTATGTCTAAACCGAACTTTTGTAAAGTTCAGTGTATATGTAAATAGAAGTAAACTTTCAGCGTTACTACTACCAATTGAGGGCACTGTCACATAATATTTCGACTTTAAAATTCTCCGGAAATTTGATTCCAAATTTTTTTTTCAGAATTTATTTTTCGTGCTTTTTTATTATTATTTTTTGAATATGCTGCAAAATACTGCCTGGGTCGTTATTTGGAAACTCAATTTTCAGAGAACCAAGAATTGACTTTGCAAAGATATTTATAATTAATTTTTAGTTCTCTGGAAATTATTCACTTAAAAATAACACCCAGGTGTAATTTTGCAACAATATGATAAAGCTCTTTTTAAAGAGAAGGCTTTCTTAATTATTATAAGAGATAAATGCACTACCATTAGTCAGAATAAGCAGTTAGACATATTATAGATTTAATTACTAAATAATAATCGCGAACAGATATAAAATTAATTATAAACCTAAATTGTAGGTAGATTAGTCATGGTAGAAAAATGTCGCGGTAATGTGATCGTCAACCACTTCCGACCTGATAATATAAGTTACGTTTATGTTGAAATGATTATCTATTTATCTTCTTTAAAAAATTGGACTTCTGTACAGTAGTCAGACATTGCATATTAGTGTAAAATCATGCTTCAGTTATTCCGCAAATCCATTGATATGACCCATGCCGAAATTTATCCAAATTTCGAAAAACTCATCTTTGCTTATATATATGTTGTGCTTGAAATTAAAATTTGCTTGAAGTTGCCAATTTCTGAATTTAAGTACATTTCTAAAATTAATTCATGAAACTTGATCGAATTAGTTAGTAATTTTAGGCATTTCAACTTCAGGCACTTGAAGTAACAACTTCAAGCAGTTGCTAACTTCAGGTATGACATATAGCTGGTGTTTAATACAGGTCTAACAATTTTGATATATAATTCCGACGAGTCTCTATAAGATAACGGCCTTTGCAATATTAACACATAACATATTTAAATTCTATGTTTATTTCTTACCATATATCGATGGCCTAATTACTAATTAATCTTTTAAATACGGACAGAAGTAGTCAGCTATCATGTTACCGTGACATTTTCTGCCTTGACTAACCTACATTAAATAGTACAAATGAAATTGAATTATCGAATATACAAATCTACACTTTTAAACTCAACTAATATAAATTTAAAATTTCACATTCATTATGTTCAGGGATTATTATAAGTCACATAAGTGAATTTCAATTCTATGGTTTGCAAAAAATGGGTGATCCCACGATTTCGCAATAATGATAGTGGTGAATTTCGAAAATTCTATCAATCATATATTCGATCAGTAATATCTATTTGTATTTGGAAATTTATATAATTCTCTTAGAATCAAAAATCGTCAAATTTCCTGCGATTTTACATTACACGATGATCTGCAGAGGTTATAGCGCTTTGCAATAAAGTGTGACATCTGCAGATCACGATGTCATGCGAAATTGCAAAAAATCAGCGATTTTAGCAGATTTTTCGATTCTCCGACAATTTTAAAGATTTTAAACAATATATACACTTGTTTATTGAAATATATAATTAATATAAAATCTAAATCTCCGAAATTTCCAACTACCATCACAAAAATCAGTGTCACACTTTATTGCAAAGCGCCATAAACCTTTTTGCAATAAGTAACTAATTAACGTTATAAAAATACTATTTACATAATCTTAATGTATCAATAATTGAAAGATAGGCTAGTACTGGCTTTTAGGACAGAATTACGAGCCAAACATGTATTTGAGATTCAATCGTCGATACTAGAATCGATTCTAGAGATTCGATCATCGATTATGGTTTTTAGAATCTATTCACACCCCTACATAAGAGCTAAACTCGGCATGGTTGTCAGAAGCTCTCCCATTCGATGGTGACACTAGCACAAAAACAGGCAAAATTTTAATTATTATTTATTATTGTTTTTGGAAACAAGTTCCGTCATTAATGCTGTAATGTATCAAATATACTTCTAACATGTACTTTATTTTCAGTCGTTTATAAATTTTGCCGACCTATACCAGGATCATCCATACCATGGTTATCCGGTATAAAATTAGAATATTGTTAGGCCCGACAACATGATTTGAATATATCACGTGTGATGCGGGTAGAAGATCATTTGCTTGATACGGACATTAAAAAAAATCCACTAAATCGATTTCTTAAATATATCAGGGAAGGATGATATAATAGTTAAAAGGAATTTTATGATTATAATAATATAGATAAATAAATTAGAGTTGTCGGATAAAATGAAGAAAATGTAGAAGCAAGATCTGTTCAGTAAAATAAGTCATAATTAAAGGGTCTAATTGCCCCGAGAAAATTAAGTCCCGTTTTGCTTTATTAAATAATAAGTCTCATATTATACATCGTCAATAATATTACCTTAACTCTTTACCCAGTATAAACCCTATAAACTCCATAAAAATCGTTGTTCGTTCAAGTTATTGATCACGTGACCTACCTACTGACCTTCGTTGACCCCAAGTAACCAAAAAGCCTCAATAACCCACCAAACACCCTCATTCGAAAGGTTACTTATCGTTAGTTACACGAGATTCTGGATTGAGTCGCAGTTTTCCGAGCACGACAATATACACAACTAAATCTTATTCCAGCTAAAGGTAAATGCAATCATTCAAGTATGGTATTTTATGGTATTTGGAGTTCTTATTCAACTTTTCTAGTAACATAAATTTGTTTATATCGTAAATAATATAAAAATTTTTACTTTTGCTATTTTACAATTTAAAATTCTTTTTAGTGTTGTAAATTTGAATTCACTTATCAAAATTTATCTTATGCCGAAGTTTTAAGTTTAAACTTGAGATATTATTGCTTTAAGTCTAGCATTAAATGATATACATTTATTTTATTCTAAAAACTCTTTATAATTTCGGAATTATTTCTGAATTATTTACATAAAATTCTTTTTCAAAGATCTGATAAATTAAGCTGATTCAGAATTTACATGCAAATTAGCATTTTTTTTCAAATTTCATGCGCGTGATGCACATCACTGCGTAGTATATGTCATTGTTAGTTAATTCAAAAATTTATTTGTACGCACGTTCGTAAATAGTAAAAAAAAATCATTATTAAGATTATTTAAAGATTAAAATGAAATGTTAATATTCTTTTATTGTTAGCTGAATCCGACTTTATAAGTATCTTCTTTCGCTATTCCACTCGATCATGAGATTTTAATGAGCATAATGTTTGTTTATTAATGTTTACCTTCAGAAAAATTCATGTGCTAATTTGCTTTGAGATTTTCATCTGGATGGCGCTCAATTAAATCTGGTAAATTTGCAAGATGATTATCGAGAAAATCATATAAACTTCTTTTTGTTCGTACAAAACTTTTGACTATTTTTATCAATTTTCAAATTAATAATTTGAAAGAACGAATTTATGAAAAATCAGGTGACTGTTTTTTTTTTATAAAAGACAATGATTTCACTTTACTATGAAGTCAAAAACAAAAAAACAAAAAACTAAAAAATAAAATCTAATTATCACACACAAACTTCTTGTACAACAAAAAATTTTAGTTAATTTTTGAAAAAAAAAATAATCATGATTCGAAAACTTGCTTTATTATTCATTTTTTTGGTCACATTTTCCATGGTCTATGCTTTTCCATATCATTTGAATAAAAGGGCTGCTAAGTTTGTAAAATGTGACTCACATACCCCAGCAATCAGTAATGTAACACTTAGCCCTGACTCTCCAAAAGCTGGCTCTAATCTCGAAGTTAAAGGTTCAGCGACGACCAATGATGCTATTGTTAATGGTGATACATTCAATTTTGTAATTTTAGATCTACATCCAGAAAACCCTTCCCCCGTATTCGTCGGCCCGACTGTAGATATTTGCACGAAAACTAAATGTCCAACAAATACGTTTATCTTTGACAAAACCTATGATTTATCAAGAGTAGCATCGCTTCCATCAGGCTACTTAATTGCAATTACAATTGAACCTAGCGACCGAGATCCAACCAAAATAAAAGCTTGTGCAGTGGGTCCCTAATAATTTAATCTCTCGTTTATTTAAAGAAAATATTTATAATTTCTATTTCTTATATAATCAATGGTTAATAGATAAAAAAATCACAATTTCATATCGTAGTTTATCTTATTAATTGAGTAATTTTGAAAATAGTGTCATTACAATATATAAAATAGTCTTATAGTGGTTGCTATACCTTTTTTCTGAAAAATGTTTGATCTTCCAATTACAAAATTTTTTTATTTCTGCTAAGAATATTTTATATAAAGTTCTTAAGTTATCTATTTATATAGTAATTTTTAATGACTTAATAAACTTTTAATGAATTATATTGTCATCTTGTTCTAAATTTTCACATTACTAAATTATTTCAAAAATGTTATGTCCATAATCCTAATACCATTCTAAATAGACTAAACACTCAACAACATTTTATGTCTAAACCGAACTTTAAGTTTTGTTATAAAGTTCAGTGCATATGTAAATAGAAATGGAATCTAAGTAATAGTCCCAGAGTTACCACCACCAATCGAGGGTGCAGTCACATAAATTTCAACTTTAAAATTCTTCGGAAATTTGATTCCAAATTTTTTTTTCAAAATTTACTTTTCGTGCATTTTTTTATTATTTTTTGAATATACCGCAAAAATAATGCCTAGGTCGTTATTTGGAACCATAATTTTCAGAGAACAAGGAATGATTTTGCAAAAATATTTAAATTAATTTTAGTTCTCTGGAAATTATTCGCTTAAAAACAATGCCCGGAATATGTTTGCAGCAAATGATAAAGCTCGTTTTAAAAGGAAGGCTTGCTTACTTAATTATTATATAAGAGATAAATCTGTTACCATTAGCCAAAATAGACTTAATTACTAGATAATAATCGCGAACAGATTTAAAATGAATTATAAAACTTGAATTAAATTGTAGGTAGGCAAAAAATGTCGCGGTAATGTGATCGCCAACCACTTCCGACCTGATAATATAAATATTGTTTATATCTTTTATCTTTAAAAAATTGACTTCTGCACAATAGTCAGACATTGCATATTAGTGTAACATTCATGTTTAGTTAGGCTATTCGAAATTGATTCTTCGGTTAACATCACCCCCAGCTGAAGTCTCTCCAAAAAATGGACAACTCTCACCAATCACTTGATTTACATCAACTAATCAAATTGATTCGTATTTTTTCATTTTATCTAACTGTCACGGCTGATGCTGAATTTGGCTGATGTTGAAGTTCACATGATGATCGTCCAATAGTAAGTTGTGATTAGAAAATTCAAAACGTTAATTTTGAAAATACAGAGAAACAACCTTTCATGCATTAGCAAAAAAGTTTTCTTTTTTGATTTTATTATATAGCTCACTGTCTCTAACCTTAATATAACCTTTAAACGCTAACCCTAACATAAATAAACTCTGTATATAACAACAAAATTGTCTTATAATATGTCACGTGAACTTCTGCATCAGCCGTGACATATATTGTTAGCGGCTGATCGGTTGGAGTACCAACACCAGCAAAATAAAAAGAATGTGACGAATTGTCGCTTCGAATTCGTTGATGTCGCGTAACGTTACTCGAAAAGCAAGACGAGGCGGTTACGATTTGGCACTGGTTAAGGCGGATTTTCGAGCAAGTTACCGGGTAATGATAAGGACTTATTTAAAGAGCGTTGGTTGGTAATTTTAATACTTTGTTTATTTAAATTTTATTTATTCTTTTTCATACAAGAGTAAGGGACGAGGGGTCTCTCTCCCACTTAAGGTCAAAAGGAGGACTTTTTATAACGAATTGTCAGGGAAGTGTATTGGGAACGTTTTCCCTTTTTCTTTACTAATATTTCCTTTTTATTCAAATTTCACAATCCCATCCTTTGACTCGAGCTTCCTTCCTTTCACCAACTTCTCTGTTTTGTAGGTCCCGCCCATAGAGCTACAGCCGCGTAACCCAAAAAGTCCTTGCGGTACTAAGGCTCAGTCGCGTCGTGGTGATTTTACTAATCCAGACTTAGCATCGTGGGCTGTCTTGTTCCGAATCTTGGGACTTCTCTTGCATACAATGGGGGAGAAATCGGGTTACACGATCGCTGGTTTTGGGTCACGCAATTCCGGTGTGAGCAGTAGAATGGTGGGGCCGGAAGCTTGTGATCGGTGACGGGTATGTAGATCATATACCTGAAATAGGTTTACCGGCAGTATACGCAGTATATGCTGTATCTGCAGTATACTATGTATACTATGTATCGGGCGGATAATGGGTATTAGTGGGATACGGTGTATAATTATTATAATCAGTATAGAGAGTATAATCAGTATCAGTGATATAGACATTATCGTCAGTATAATTGGTATAAACGTTATAATTAGTATAAGCGATATAACACGAATACAATGTATAACATGCCCTATGTAAACGAAAGTATATAATAAAGGCTTCGAGCCCTATGAAGAGAATAGAGAGTGTTCGTGATTCAAATAAAATTCGTCCCCTAATAATAAATATCCTACTGTCATTATAATAATACCTACGATCATAAACTATCCACTCGCCAAATCTAACCGCCTCTTATCGACTAAGCCGTTCGTAGGTTACACGACGTATCCGATTGAGAAGTGACCGAAACACCGACGCCGTTCGCTGGTGTCACCGGAATGGCAAGGATCATTTCCAAAAAAAATATGATCAGACATGAAACGGGTTATTTATTGGTTGTGCTTTTTCTTGTGGCCCGCCACATCCACATTTTAACTAAAGTGGTAACAATTTTTCATCAAAAAATTATATATAGATTATAAATTTTGGTCTCTATATAAGCACAAAATTCTTAGAACCAAGGGAGTGATTATAAAGAGGTTTGAGTGTAATTCTCACTTAAGAAATATGTGATACACAACGCTTTTCTATACCTAACTATGTAAATTTGATGCATAAGTCAACATGACAATTGTTTTCTCGAAAATTATTAGAGAATCGAAAATAATTATCAGTAATAACCATGTTAACTAGTACTTATATATATACGGCACTTAAAGTTTTAACATAAAATGTTAAAGAGAAAAATCCCAATGGTTTAACAATTAAATTTATTTAAATATTTAAAAAAAAAACCTTGTTTATAATTGCATTAATCATAGATAAACGGTTCTAAAAGAAAATATTATTTCAGCCTTCAAATTTTCAAGGCTAAGTTTATTTAATTATAAATTCAAAAGTATGAAATCTAGTTTCTTTTAATAATAATTGAGTACAAACAAAAAAGCCATCGCTTGATTTATTGCTTTGTACATCTCTTATATAAGCTAAATGCGGTGCTTAATAGCCACATACAAAATATTTTTATTCATCAACACGGCTCAGTCTTTTTGAAGTCTTAATTGATTTGATCTTCACTAAAAGTCTGACTTTAGCCAGAGGTTTCGTCTTTCGTCCTTCATCCGGTTTAGATTTCATCTTTTGTCACTTGCGCTAAATGATTTCACCTAACAATTATATTTGAACTACTTGGTCTCATGGCTAAAATATCACCTAAAATGAAGGCTACTCGAAAAGTAGGTGCGAAATTTGTTGTTTGAAAACCAAGGATTCTGCTGTCACTTCCATATATACTCTGTTCTTTTAGTACATGAAAATAAATGGCTTTTATATATTGTAAATAGAATTGAGGCTTTGTAATTACAATTCAACTCTTACAAGCGTATGACTATTTAGAGTATCGGATAGGGGATTCTATGAGAATTTCATATACATTCACATAGCAATAGCTTTAGTTCTCACTATTTGAACACCAAAGTCGCCTTACTATTGTCCTCAAGGAGCATCGCCTCGATCTAAATCCAATTAGCATTATTAAATTCTCTTGGCTTTTGTCGATCAATGCGAATTTTAGGTCTCGAGTTATATGGCTTGGATCATATTTTTGGTGATTGCGGCTAAGCCACATTAAACAGTTACGACATACAAATATAGAGTAACAAAGTCACAAGGATAGATATCTCACACACATTTCTCTGTTCCTGGTATACTCTGCATACTTTGGGTATATAGTAAATTAGCACGGACATGTAAAATCATGATAGTACGTACGGTTTGTAAAAGAAAAATCTTTCGAGACAAAGCTAATTTTCCTATAACCTCTCACGAAAAAAAACAATGCTCGACTTGCCCTAACCCTAAACATTAAAAAAAGGGTCACTTGTTAAGGATTAGGTCACCTCTTTCAGTTGGCATGGGGAAGTGGTAAATCATCTGTGTGGCGAGTAAGCATTAGCTAAATAACTATATTAATAATGTTTATTAGCCACACCCAATGATTCGTCACATCCTTGTGCCAAATTGATAATGGACCTATAAAAATTAATTATGCAAACCTAGGTTAACCGTACATACGTACTATGTTCAATTTTCGTACGTCCGTACATATTTGTACGTACAATCGTACAGTACTTCTTTGTACTCCACTCTTAGTATAACAGATAATGATACTCAGGTGCGAACCACAAAATCTATATTAATCAAATGCGATTTTTTCAAATAACTAGACTGCCGATTATAAATGCAAAGCGTGTATGCACTTTTTAATTTTTTTTTTTCATAATGTAATTTCTAAATCTGTGCTAGACCTGGTTCTATTAACAAGCCTGCGTTTTGTATACAGCAATTTACAGTACAATAATATTTATTTCGTGTTTATGTACTATAATTGTCCGAAGCGTAGCGAGAATGCCTATGTTTTTGTATAATGGTTGATTGTTTGATCAAAAAATTATCATAATTTTTATAATAAAAGAATAGTAGAAAAGTATTTTTTTGTTATATTTCGCTTAATAATAATTTTTCTTTTCCAATTTAAAATCTTTCAATATTTATTTAATTCATAATAATTTTACATTTACAAAGGTTACATATAAAATTTTCAATTGCATTATATATTCGAAAACTGATATAATTAATATATATATATCTTTAATTGAAAATTTGAAAACGTAAAGTTGTTAGAAATGCGATAAAAATTATTATTAAGCGAATTCTATTTTAATATTTTTTTTTTGGAATATTATATTCATAACACCATGTTATATAACACATATATAGTTTTAACTAGAGTTAGGGTCCAGATTTAAAATAAATAGGTGCTTTTTTTATTATACAATATATGTTAGATATAAGGTCCCGATAGGTCCCAATTTCGATTCTAGTGAAGTTTTTGGGGTCCTGAACATTTTTACTTAGAGCGCCCGATCCTGTTTACTTAGTACATTTTTAAGATATTATATAAGGTGTTGTTATAAATATAATCTTCCTTTTTTTTATTATGAAATTTTTTCGTTTTTATATCTTTTCGTTATTTATATAATCATTAAGCTATCTGTTTACAAAATTTTGTAATAGAAACAGTAATAATTTTTTAGACGAAATAAATGTTTCATTCTATTAAGTGATCAATAACCCCAATGGAACGCCGAATAGAAGTACTCGACAGTTTTGGTATTAGACAATAATCAACAAAATTTTATCCATTTCCAATATGATATATTAATAACTTCTATTTCGAATTCATTTTCTATTAGCCAATCAGATTTTGTGTCTAATTTTAATGAAGTTTGGTCCAAATTTTATTGGAATATTTTGAATTTATCTAATAAGTAGCTGCGCAACGTTGTCGCGCGAAACCAGGAACGGGATAAATCTACACAGACACAATTTCAGTCACGGGAAACCATATACCAGGAACGGAGTTTGTACAACGTACAACGTAGTGTATGGTTTACAGGCAAGTTAATGTGTCTGTGCGATTCTCAGCATATGATTGGGTAATCTGTCATCGTGACTTTATGTAGCACCCCGAACAATACTTTAAAAGGTAGGTATCAGGAACAAATGCCTCTGTACGCAAAATCTTGGAATTGATTGGTGCGCGTGACTTATTCATCATTCAATATTTTCAAAAAAACTCTAAATGAGCGCATACATCTGTAAAATCGAAGATGCTATAACAAACAATAGTAAAAATAAGTTTTTTAGGCACAAAAATTAGTGTCCCAATATAAATTTAAAGGTCTCAATGCTAAATATTTGGTAATTTTCATTTTTTTTCATCGAATTTTTTATCGGGCAGATAAAATGATAATCACTGA
>CAJVQA010008906.1:0-12555 GCA_910591915.1 Cetraspora pellucida
TGGTGCTGCCCTAGCCTAAAGGACTTACATGTGCAATCTTTCCATAACCGTAACCTTCTGTAACAACCACTTGTTACACATAGTGCCTATACTCCATAATTGGGTCTCCTTTCGGGAATTCCTACTTTGGTTATGTACTGCACTTGGACTTAACCACAGGGCTTCACATTCAATTACTGGCTCCTTATTGGGTTACAGAGGCTAAAATTTTTTTTAATTTTTGTCTCCAGCCGGACTTGAACCATTGACCTTAACTGTGGAGGCATGAGAGCTTAACTGCTAAGCTATGGGACCCACACCCTATATTATTTTTATTTTTTGCAATTAAACTGCATATCTAGATGATATTTTCAAATAATTAGCATATAGCTTAAATATTTATAGATCAAATTATGATTAGTGTTAGTATTAGTAAATAACATTCTATATATAGTATTTTAACTTAACAAGAAATATGATAAAATTATATATAGTTAACAAGTGCCAGTTCAAATCTGACAACTCTCAGCTGTAACCTAAATATCAAATCTTTGATGATCAATAATTATTATTTCATTAACACAATAAAAAAATACTATAAAAAGAACTAAAAATTCTTAAAATCTAATAAACATATGTAATAATTCATATCAGGTTACTAGTATTTGTACTAAAAAATCATCCTTTTACTACTATTTATTATACATCTCTAATTTAATAATATTCTGAATTTTATTTTTATTCATCTTATACATTTATGGTAGATATAATATATGTTCACAGATGCAATAGTTAAACTATTAGTATAAGGTGTAAAATAATATATAAAAAATAACAATACATAATAAATAGAGTTATATAAACCATCAAGTACCAAAAATTATGCATATATATTAACTTGATTGTAAATGCATGTCTGTAATCTGTAATAAGTAGGGTTGTTAATAGAGTACTTCAAATTATATTAAAACATATAAACTATTTCAGTTTAAAACTGAAGTGGTTTATATGTTTTAATATAGTTTGGAGTACTATATTAACAACCCTAATAATAGGTTAAGTTACTGACTTCAATTACTATGACTATGCCTCCTAGTTTATGATAAAAAAACTATTATATTTTGTAATTTGAAAAACTTATTATTAAGAAGATAAGGTTGTATATATAAAAAATAATTTATTATTTTTTATTATTTATTTTTTTGCTATTTTATAACTTTTCTTTTTTATCTAACATAAGTATATAATTTAAAAGATTAAAATAATCCTACTGACTTCTAAGATTTTAAAAATAATCAATTTTTTGATAAAGTTTATAAAAAAATTTTAGTATAAAATATTGCAGATTATATAAATTAGGATATAATTTAAAAAAAATTATAAAATAAAATTAAGAAAATAAAAGAAAATAATATTTTCCTGTATTACTTTATCTTTAGTTATTAATTCAAACTGTCAAAATATTAGGTAAACATTACAAACTGTGTTAGATAAATTCAAATACTAGTCCATTTATTATGTAACAAAATACTTTCTTCTGAAAATTTTTCTTTACAATATTTTGAGTTATCTTCTTTCAAAAAAAATATTTAAAAATATATTAAACAATTAGCATGGTTAAGAAACAATATATTTTTTGCTTTACTTAATAATAATATATTAGAAGAATATTTAGTATTCATTATTTTAATTGTAAAATTAAGGTTTTATTTTTTTTTATTTAAATATTTGTTTAGTTAATATCAAAAAAAACAATTTTTGAATTTAATAGTTTATGATAGTAATTAAAATTAGTGACATAACCTGTCACAGATTATGAATGTGCCCTGTAAACCATACATTATACAAACTCCATTTCTAGTAAGTCTAATACAGTATACAGTTTATTCTCTGACAGCATTATGATGCCATCAGAGTATGAAATGAACAATACAATTCATTAAAAAGTTAACATATCTTAAACTCAGTTTATCCTTTGATGGCACCTTGATGCTGTCAGAGAATAAAATAAGTTTAAACTTATGTATAATAATAATAATGATAATTTTGTTCAACTAGGCAAATGAACATATGCTGCAAAGTGACACATGTTAGCCAATTATTTTCTCAGTTAAACTGTACAGTATTTAAATTTACATATCAAAAATTTAGATGATCATGTATTAGAGTTTATATATTACAGTCATCTGAATTTTTGATTATTAGAATTTTTTTATTTACTACAGTGATACAAATATTATATTAGAGTAGCTGCACAGTGCATAATGCAGTGCAGAACCAGTATGATCATATGCATATATATTGGTGTTTTTAAAGTATTTTTTTTGGTACATGTAATTTGATATTAGTTGTTATAAATATATTTTAAAGTATTTAATTAGTTAATTTAGTTTATGTAGTATTTAAAATCGAAGTTGATGTATAATTTAAATTTATTATATAATTTTATTGTATTTTGAAAGTTTAGTTAATTGATATTTTGTAAAAATTTAAACATCAAAAATATTTGTTAGTTGGTTTATAGTTTTTTTCTTTGATAAATTATTTATATAATAATATATAGAAACAATATAAATATTTTATTAATTATTTTTAGTAAATTGTATTTTTGTGTTATTGATTAAATAGTTTGCTGTTGTTGAAATCAAATATACTTATAATTAAGAGTTTACAGAATTTGTTGTAGGTCAGTTTAATTTGATTTATATTTTGTAGTTATAATATTGATCTAAGTATTATGTTTAGTAGTATTAAATACAAATTATGTATATATTTTATTATTTCAGTTATTTAGAATTAGTAGTATAATATTATTATTATGATATTATTTATAAAATTATTTGTATGATGTTGAATAATATTCTTCAGAAGATTATGTAATAAGAGGAATACTACATAAGTGGTATATATTAAAATGAAAATTAAAAATTTGAGTTGATTAATGTTAAGTCAGTTTTTAACTATCATGAATAATCTTCAGTAACATTAGAATTTTAGAAGAATATTTTTTTAAGACGTATTGCATATTTATTGTTTAATTGATTTTATTAAGTTTGGGTCTTATTTTTTTTTAAAGATAAAGGAGTATATTATGAGTATTCTAAGTTAAAAAAGAATAAAGTAGTTCAATGATAATATCTTGGATATTTTTAGAAGTACTGTTATAGTTAGTTAATTACAAGTATTTTAAATTACTAATAAGTTTCAATTATATTGATTATTGTTAATTTGGTGATGTATCATTAATTTGATAATATGTTGTTAATCTTTAAGTACAGCAGAGACAGTGCATAATCCAAAGTAAATTTCTCTCACTTGTGATCAATCTCAAATTAAATTATTATTTTGAATTCAATTGTAATGAATATAATTTCTTACCAGTTTCAATATATGTGTAACATTAACAGTTTTTGCTATAATCTTTAAGTTATAGTTTAACATGAGATTACAGTTATCATGATGTCATATGTAATAATTATTATTAATTTGGTAATGTGTTGTTAATCTTTAAGTTATAACTTTATACAAGATTGTAGTCATTGTGATATAATTTTTATATTATTATTCTATTATATAAATAAAAGATTGTTTTTTAATTGTTTATTGTTAACATCGTAATTTGTATTATGTCTTGTTATGTTGATACAATTGTAAAAATCAATCAGGTTTGTCAAACTAATAAGCAAGAATCAAAGTTAACTAGTGTGTGTGTGATTGGTGTTTATCCTATTAAGAGTGAAGATTGTGAAATGAAGATGTTTATATTTATTCCAATAAGTAAATATGAAAGAGATCCTAATACACAGTTTGTTTTTAAAAAAAATAAATATTATAGTATAGGTAGAAAAGTTGTACTTGGAAGTTATAATGGGAATTTAAAATTAAAGGTAATTAATATTATTTTATTTTGTATATAATTTATGAAAATAATAATAAACAGTTTATTTTTTATTGAATTAGATGACAGTCATGTCATCAACCCATCTTTTGATTAAGAGAGATAGTAGTTTGAATAAATGTCCTTTAAAGGTTTCATTAGTTGGTATTATAGAGAATATGGCATAAGAAGTTAATGATAAAAATGCATTAATCAGAGTATCAATGAAGGATTATATTGGTCAAAGTAATTGTTTTACTGTTAAGGTTGTATTTCTGCATCATAATAGTTGATTTAGGCACTTGATAAATTCTATTCGACTAAACGAGTCAGTGCTTTTTGTAATAGGACAGATGGAAATTATACAAAAGAATCTTTATGTATATGATGTCGAGACTTCTTATATCAATTTTTATTCAACAGATAAAAAAAAAAGTTACAAGTTCAAATAATTCACAATCTATATTGGGATTATACAAATTGGTTTGATCAAGACTTATAACTGCTTACCAAAATGTTAATAAAAATTTACCTAAAGCATTAATAGTCAAAAGTTATAGTAAGCATAAGAAAATGAATTAATCTGTAGGCAATTTATCATCTATTTCTGATTCTTTCTTATCTAAATATGCAAAAGTAGATGACACAGATTTAAATCACATCGATTCAGATTATGTAAAAGATAAAATTATTATGAAATGTAATGAGAAATATGTGAAAAGTAATGAATCGGGTGAAAATATTTCTAGTGGTAGCAAAAAAAAGAGGCATAGTTATAAAAAAACTAATAATAAGGATATTAATTATCCTATTGTGCATAATATGAAAAAACATACTAAGATGCTTAAAACTGTAAATAATAGTAAAGATAGGAATGAGTAGTTTTTCAAATTTTCATAACAGGATGTATTTTTTATTGTATATACAGATGTTTCTTCATAGTTCTGATGCTTGAATAAAATTATTTTTTGTTTATTATATTTATTCAAAAAAAGAATTTATTTATAAAAACATGTTTTTTACTATCATTATCATGCTTTAGTATTATGTTAGTTATATATGAATAATGAGTGAAATTAGTTTTTACAATTCTCTAAGATATAATTGATATTATTACAGGCATGAATGTGGTGTGTGTTCATAGAGTTAAATTGTAATGCAAAGATGAATATTTTACTTGTATTAACTTCGTATATGTATGTTATTATTAATAAGATTGTTTTGTTAATTTAAGTTAGTTTATATTAACTTAAATATGACAAAGCAACTATTCATTATTTTATAAAAATTTAGAGTTTATTATTTATTTTGTTTTACATCAAATTTTAATATATTAGAATATATATATGCTGTCATTTATTAATATTATTATGCTATAATATAATTAAATTTGATTATTGGTTTAGCATAGTAATGTTGCATAGTTATTTATATTATACAAGCAAATGTTCAGTTATTGCTGCATTTTTTCAAAACATTCAAGCTCTTTTTTAAGGTCAGAGTCGATTATTATATTAAGTTTAGTTTGGTCGAAAAGTCAAAGTATTATGATATCATTTACCCTTCATACTCTGAATAACATTATATAGACACTAGCACTTATTTTTCCAACATTCATATCAACAATTACTTTTTCTAATGCATTACCTTGGCATTTGAATTCAGTTATTGCAAAAGCTAAGATTATTGGAAATTGGGTTCTTTGAAACTTATAGATTATTTTTGATTTATTTTTTATCTTGCATGTATATTTATATTTTTGTTTAATGAGATAAATTGGTACATTATTTGACAGAAGGTTATCATATTGGTTTGGCCTGTGATTTAAGAGTTTTATTATTATGTATTTAGAAGGTTTGTTTATAGCAATAATTCTTTTTTTATTAACATTTGTATTTTTTTTAATTGATGATTTAACATCATATATAATTTTGCAAATTATGCTTTAGACACTATTTATTATACCATCATCAGTGCAAATATTAATTGTTAGTGCCACTTTCATACCTATTGATAATAGTAATATACTAGATAGTAGATTCAATTTTGTGTCTGATACACTTAAAAACTTTTGCTGTATATTTCTATAGACTAGTTTATTCTTATAAGTATCTTCAGCATATATATAGTAAATTGGTTAATTATAGTCTTTAGCATGTTTAATTGTGGCTTCTAAATTTATTTGGGCCCTCAGATCATTTCTTCGAACTAGATACACAGCATTGTTCTATTCTGGTAAGTTTATTTCATTCTCTGTTGCTAATCATTTATAAAGAGTTTCATATTGTATTGATGTTAAATAGCCATGATACAAATTATTTAAAATGGCTGCATATATTGGGTTATCAATTTGATGCTTCTGTTTTTTTAGAATAATTACATGTTTTATTATTTTCCATAGTTCTCTACTATTAGTATTAATTAATGTTTAAATATCATTAGAATTCACATATTGCATTTGATTTTTTTGTTAATTTATGATTTTGTCAAAATCATTTAATCAATACAAAGGTTAGTCAAGTATTGGTGAAAGTTAAAGAAAGTCTCAGACAAAAATTATATTTAAACCAGCAAAGAGTAAAGTACCATCTCAAACATGTTTTGCTTCTTTAACACATGCATATAATTATGTTATAAGTTTTTGGCCTATTATAGAGACTTTATCTATAATAAGGTATTCTATATTTGTTCAACATTCCTGAAGTGTTTTTTTTGACATTTTCCAAGTAAAATTATATTTATAATTGTTATTGTCATCATCAAATTCAAATCCACACAGTGAATATAGAGTACAACTATTAATATTTGATGCGCAACACCAGTTGGTAAACAAAGAACAAGCGTTTGTCTTTGACCAATTTGATTAAAGTATTTACTAATAGCTTTAATGACTTTCAATTTGCCTGTACCTTAAGTGCCTTCTAAATATATCAATAATTGAAATGTTTTATTAGAATTATTAAGATAGTTTTGCTTATAATAATTACAGACAAGAATAAAAGCTTTTTTTTGTTCATAATTAAGATCAACTGAAATTTTTTGAAGTGTTAATTGCATAATAGTTGACCTTTTTGATTCGATGTATAGGCAAAAGATTTTAAAACTTGATTTTCTTTAGGATTTAAGTTATTATTTATCTGTTCTGTTTTTTTTCTTAATGTTATAGTTTTTTGCTATAATTTAATTAGGTAATCATTATGTTTACAAGAAGGTTGTACCTGCTTCTTGTCATCAGAATTCAAAGTATTATGTTCTTTCTAGAGGTCTGACTGGTTCTCCTTTCTATTATCAAATTTGTTTTTTAAATATAAATGAAGCATTGCATCATTTACAAATTTTATATTATTTAATCCAAAATGTATAATCTCATATGTATTTGATAGAGTTAAGTTATTAATGTTAAAATCTTCTTGTCATCTAATATTTCTATATTACCAATATTATCATAACCAATTACAGACCTTTCTATTCATTAAATTTTTGCAATTTCTGGATTTTTATAAGGCATTTGGTGTAATTGACAGTCTAAAATTATTTCTTCTACATATTGATGCAAAAGTTCAATATTATTGATTATAAATCGTAGTCATGCAGATAAATTTGGATTTTGCAAAAAAGAATTACATGCTTCATGCCATGAGTTGTATTTATTTATTAGATCATCTGCTAGTCCATGTTTTGAATAGTAAAAGAATATAGAACCTATAATGTTCTGCATTTTTTAAGTCATCTTTATGTAGTATATTTTTTCCACACAGTACAGGTATTTTCTTATCTTCATGAGACCAATAAACTTGTATATATGTTGTATGTTATGGATATACTATACTATAATTGCAGGCTTTATTACATTTTTTTTCTCTATCCCAAAACATAAATCAATCTACTATTGTTATATGTTCATCAAGATTTTTCTGCCTGTTGAGTTTATCTAATTCTTTATCATTAATCTTTATTTTGTGAATTGTTGTGATATAATCATATAGACACATATTTTCTAACTGTTTACCATGATACATATAATCAATTCACAAGTTTACTGCATTTATTTAATTAATTAAGTTTACTATCATAAACATTTCATTATTCATAAGACTATTCTCATCATTATCTTCTTGATTTAACTCATTTTTACTACTATCAGTGTTAAAATTTTCTAAAAAACTTGCTTCAGATAAATCTTTAATTGAATATTATAATATTAGATACTTCTCAAAAGAATCAAAATATATAGAGACAAATTTATTAGGTGTATAATGATCTTTAAAACCTAAAAGTTATGCTGATACTTAAGGTCCAGTCATTTCTGTTTGTCATATAATCCTGTTTAGACACATTGTAACAAGCTTTTGTGATTTCGATATAACTTCTTCAAATAGTTTATTTGAATCTGGTAGTTTAATAATGAATTTATTTTAAGATTATAACACATATAATAAATAAATTATGCATGCTTTCATTACTCTTTGTTATATAATCTATAATATAGTAAATATATGCAAGTGCTAATTTAACACTTCCAATAAATCTAATATCATTATTTCCATGACAACTAGCAGTTATATAATAATTGTGATTATTTATATAAGCATTGCAACATTGAAAAGTAATAATTCCAAGTTTAGAATGAATTTTTTCTGATACCTCTACTAATTTATGAAGAAAATCAAAATGACAGTCAAATACTATCTATAATAATATTTCTTATATGATTTAGTACATCTATAAAACAACATGCATTTTGCAATTTTAAAAACATCATTATTGAATTTTTTATTAAAGTCAAAAGATCGCAGATCTGGAATAGGTAAAATTAATGAATACATTCTTTTTTCTATAATAGTTTTTGGTACTCTGTACTCAGCCTCTAACATTTTATTAGTTAAGTATTCATCATTCAAAAAAAAGATAACTAATATCTTCTTTAATTATTTCATTCAAATAAACTATTAACTAATTTCTAAAATTTTCGAATTTAAGATTATCTCATAGTTTAATAAGATTAGATGCACCTTGAAGCCATATTAATATATGACAATGAGGTATACCTTGGTCTTGATATTCTATTATAGCATAATAATTTTTTATTTCACCTAATACACCACCTTCAGATTTTCTATAACCAAGAATATATTCAATTATTTTTTCTATTATAATATTAAAATACTTTGCAACCACAGTTGGATCAAGATAAGATAGCTTAGCTCTTTCTGTTGCAGTTGAAAAATTTTCCAGAATTAAAGTATTAATATTAACTTCTTTTTCTGCATATATTATTACAATTGAACTGTGCAGATCTGCAAGATTAATAGTTACAAAAAGTGAAGATAATCCATCATGTATTATGACAGCATGAATTTCATTGCGAAAGAAGTTCTGTAATTAATGTGAGCCCATAATTTTTTCACCAATGATATTTATATTTTTTAACAGTTCTAATACTGCTTTATTTTCTATTAGTTGTTTATCTTGTTCTTGCTTAATTACAATTTCTATATCATTAGGTTTAAAGTTTGAAATTAATTTAGACAATTGTTTAAAACTTTCTTGTCTTATTATTAAGTATGCTTTTGATATAATTTCTCTTCTTTACAATATATTGAATGCAATAAAAATAAATGAATAATGATGTTTAAATTTAGAATTATTAAGATGCAATAATTGTTTAATATATTGCTTAAGTAGTATATATTGTTTGTGAAAACTATCTTTGTGACCACCAATGCCATAAGGAAATAAAGTAGAAAATAATGCAAAAAAAAGTGTTAGATTTATATACTCATTTTTGGATACATTCGAATGTGGCATTGAGATTATATTAGAGCAATTTTGTTGATTACAAGTTGATCCTCATATCATTTTTTTAGTAACTTTAAAGAACATTTCTGTTTGGAAATAGGTGCATTATTAGTATATGTCATACCTAAACTTCTCAATTCAGTTTAGTTATTAATAGAATTATATAATTCATTTGTATTTTCTTCCTCATCCGATTCTTTACTATTTATGTTATCCATATTATAATCTATGTTCTTTTCATTAATTAGATCTGACACATATCTAGTATAATGTTTTATCTTTTTGGAATCAATATTAATCATTACAGTTGTCACCAATAAAGAACTTGGTATTTTATTTTCCGGTAAAGATTGCAGTGTTATTTTATTGAGTTTAATGTTTTTATAAAGAATGTTATAATTTATCAACTACTCCAAAGCTGTTACAATTTTATTTTTTCTTACACATAATACCTTTTTCATCTGTATTTCAGAAGGTTATTCTTGCCAACAAATACAACCTTTAGACGATCACATAATTGATGTACAACTAGAGGCAATATTGTAGAAAGTGAAGTTGGTTCTTGTGTGAAAGTAATTACATAATCTTTTAACTTGTGATGTGTATGTTTCTGATTTGTAAGTTGAATAATATTTATATACTAATATCAGAAGCTATTCTGATATTGTTAAACTCTGAAAACATTTCAGAGTTGTGTCAATTCATATATTTGTTAGTAAAAATATTGGAGTACTACCTGCTTTTAATGATCTTTTACAATCATCACATACTCAAAGATTGAATTGATTTTCATTCATATTACCCTTGTTTCCTCTAACAAACCTACTTTTATCTAACAATATTTTATAACTGTTTCTATCTATATAGTGATGCTCATATGTAAAGTCAATTTCAAACAGAGAGTTTTCTAAACATTTATTGACTTTGAGCAAAGGTAGATTTATTTGTTGCACAGGAATAATAGTCAAATGCTTACACAAAAATAGACCTGAACAAATCATGCAAGATAATTCCCTAAGCAAATCAGAACTAGTATTTTCATAAAATTCTGCCAATACACTATTTGTAATGATTTTATCAATTGGTCATAACCAATCCTTATACTGTTCTTTCAATATATTAAATTTATTATCTATTTCCAGGATATGCAATAGAACCTGAGCTTCAATTGCATGAATATCTTTTTCAATATAAATTTTTTGCCTTTTTGTTCATTGAATTTCATGCCGTTTATGTTGTTCTTATTCACGTTTACGATAATCTACACATGCTCTTGATTAGCTTTTTGCTGCCTACGTTTCGACTTATAATCATTAAAAATCACAGAATCAACCCTAAATAATCTAATTAGTTATTTTACTCAGTAACATTAAAAACTTTGAAAGTTCAAAAGTCATATTCACATAGTCAAACGATTCATGTCATTTAGTCAAGTTATAATATCAAATCAAAACGAAAAAGCAATTGTTACTAATTGTACAATTTATACATAGTTTACAAACACTATACTATAATCTATTTAGCATTTCATTTTTATGTTATCACAAGTCAGAATTTACAAAAGACCTTACTCGAACACTATTAATAATAAATTTATTACGAATTATTACATCATAACAGTAGTAGTATTTTAAAACATTGTCTTAGCACATTTAAAATATTAAATCATAATGATCAAAAACTTAATTCATAATGATTACATACAAAGACACATATATTGCGTTAAATTAAGATATTCGCGCTAAACTTTATTTGAATACTATTAATAACAAATTTATTACAAATTATTGAATCATAAACATATGCAATAACAATCATCATCGTAATGCATAATATAATCATTATACGTTCACTAATACAAAAAACCATAACATAGTTACAAATTATACAAATGAGCATCCTAACTCTTACCAAAAAAGGGATTTTCAAAAATCAGCATAAGTGACATCAAAAAAGTTGAAAAAACCAACCCTACCACATTTCATGTTACACAAGAAACGTGATCGTACTGGTAAATAATAATGGTAATCGTAGCGGTAAATTAGATTTGAAAACGGAATATTAGTCATTTATTATTTATAACTATGAAAATATTTGAAAATTATATAGCAGTACAGATTGTGTGACATATCCTCTGACCGTTAACGTTAATGATAATGACTGTTTTCTATTAGTACGTAGTGCAAGCCGCTACAGCAATGCATATGATGGCATGCGTAATCTGCAATTCAGTGATTACAATTATTCTCGCTCGGATCATTTATTAGGAACAAGCGAAGAAGAAAACAAGACGGGAGTAGTGCTCTCACGCTGCAGGTCACATGACGAAAATATAAAGATTATCGAAGGTATGTCGTGGTTTTTTTTTTTTTTTTTTGAATTCCTAAAATTCATATATCTGTTTATATTTACGTATATATATATGTATACTGTTCAGAAGTGGGTATTTTGGGTTCATAGTGGATGCCTACACAGAGGTACAGCTATCCCAGAGACAGATTTTTTTTTTGTATTTTTTTTTTTTTTGGGTCGCAAAGCCTGTCATCGAGCTCATCGATAAGCGCGTTTGCAAGCACCTATAAACTTTCCTTCTTTCTCCTTTTTTTTTTTTTCGGGGGGGCTATACGCTATAGAGCCAGATATCAATCGGGCAGCGAAAGAATCAAGCACTATAGATTATCTCAATTCATCCTGCCATTTTATACTATCATTTTCCCATTTTCATTCAATTCATTCAGCATTACACAAAATCTGCAGTTCTGCAGTGGATCATCCTCGCGATAATACCCCTTGCGTGACTATTGTCACGCAATGGGCCAAAATTTAATTTTGCTAAATTGCGTCGCTATTGTTGTAATCCTATGCAGCCAAAAATTCTGTGCAGAATTGCGCCGGTGCAA
>CAJVQA010008907.1:0-12554 GCA_910591915.1 Cetraspora pellucida
TGAGTATAGTAAAGGGAACTAATATTTTCACACCTTCCTATGGATTAGTTTTTAAAAACTTTGATCAAAGAAATTCGATACTTTTTTATTTGAATTCTATGGCTTCATGGAATTCAAATAAAAAAAAAAAAAGTTCATCAAATTTCATCGAGACATCTTCGGTTATCAAATATAAGTTGCGTAAAATTTTTCTGACTTTAATCTACAACACCCAACGAAATTCGATAACCTTTTTTTTTTTATTTGAATTCTATGAAAGCATATAATTAAATAAAAAAAACTTCATTGGGTAGCTGTCGAGGTATTTTCGTTAAAGGTTCAAAAAATTTTAAACGTCTATCAAAATGAAAACCGAGATGAAAATTTGATGAACTTTATTAATGATATCTCGAGAACTACGCAATGAGATCTGTTGGACTTTTTTTATTCAAATTCTATAAAACAATAGAATTTAAGTAAAAAAATTTCATTCAAATTCTAGAAAACAATAGAATTAAAAGAAAAAACCTTCATTCAAATTTTCATTGAATATTTGTTAAGACATCTTTGATCAAAGATTTAAAAAAAAAAGATTTACAAGGTGTGTGGAAATATTGGTCGGCTAAATAAAAATATAAAGCTATCAAATAATCATAAGGTACGTGCCAGCTTCCCATATACGCTGACTTGTTGGACCCATATTAAATACCGGAGAAGGTTCACATAACTTTTTGAAAATAAAGTTTGATTAAATAAAATAGATTTTAATTAAAAAAAAAATAAATGTCTTTTAAAAATAAAAAATAATTTACGAATAAATATACCTCTAAATAACCACCAGGTTTTAAAACTCTGACAAGCTCATTCATTACATTTGGCCATTCTTCATTAGGATAACCAAAAATCATACATCGTTGGAATACAAAATCAAAAGTGTTATCCTCGAAAGGTAATCCTTCTAAAACATTTGCTTTAATGAAAGTGAAATTTTTAGGTTTTATATAGGATGGTTGGTGTGGAGACATATCTAATCCAATAACTTCGACGAATGGATAGCTAATAAACATTATAAACATTTATTTTTTCTTGCAATATGTTAATAATTACAGTATGAATAGAAAAATATAGAGAACACACGTACGTGGTCGCAATGTCAAATGACCATGACCCTGGACCGCATCTAAAATTATGATAAATAAAATAAAGAATATGATATTAACATTTTTAACAAAACATTTCTGAATATAATTATAATTTCTTATAATAGAAATTGAGTTCTTTTGAATTGTCTGTCAAATGTCTGTTAATTGAGATAAATATAAAGATCTTTTTTGAAGGATCAATTACATTAATATGTCAAGAATGTATCCGTATTTTTGATTATTTCACGAATATCATATAATCATATAATCATATAATTTTATAATAGGGGCAGTAAAATAATTATGATAAATTCATTATATTTAGAAGAATTAATAAACTAATGAAAATCCTTTAATCAAAGAATGATGACACTTAAATTGCAAGTTCGGTATAATGTGATAATAACATGAGGTATGTAGATTATACAAATCACAATAATAGATAAATGATGAAAGATGATGACAAATGATGGTTAAATGAATAGATTCTGATAATGCTTTGTATATAATTACTCACTAACAAATATAATAATTATATAAAAATTATAATAAATACATACCCAATATCGAGAATTTTTGTTCCAGGTTTATCCAAAATATGTTCGATGGGGGAAGAAAAATTGCTTTGGAAGAGATATCTTATCAGGAAATGTTGTAAATGTAGTCTATCTTGTTCATCTTCATCATTTGGTAGATGATATATAGCGTCTTTTATACCATAAAATCTTCTACCATCATCATATCTAAATTCAGTCTTTTTATTTTGTAAATTGATAGACTTGACATTTTTTTTATCGCCTGAATTTTTAGAATGTAAACATCCCATATTAAATATTTAAGATGATTTTGATCATAATTATTATTAAGGGAAAGTAAGAAAAAGGAAATGTTATATATATTTATATTTTTAACAATAGTAAAATGAATGCAGGTCGTATAATAATTTGCTATTAAAAAAATAAAGACTTTTTCACAATGTGTATACGTGTATCGGTATGTGTATGCATATGTATGTACAACATATACTGGCTTATATATATTGTTTATATTATTCCAACTGTGAATAGTTTATTGTTTCAATTACGTGTTTACATTAAATAGTATAATAGTATATACATATGCATTTCATATATATGTATGCATTAGATATTCGGTATAACATTTTACACAACTAATAAATACTTAATTTTAAACTAGGCGCTTGGGTTGCTTAAAAGAAGTTAGCAATGGGTGTATATATTGTATCGTGCTAGTACATCATATAACAAATTTATATAAACATTTATGCATTTATATTTAAATTATCAGATCTTGAAAAAATATATTAGATGGGTGAATGATCCCTGGAAAGGACTTTTTTTTTTTTTACTATCTCTGCCAATAACAAATTTATTATTATTTATTATATTTCAAAATAGTGGTATAAATATTAAATTGATGATCAAAAATCAATTAAAAAAAGGTCCATCAGGAGCTTTTCACTCACTTAGTACTTAATTATCACTCATTAAATTTAAATCAAACATCATATGTAATAATAATGTTATAATTATGCCTTACTTGATAATGGTGATTATTACATTCTATTATTTATGCGTACAGATTTAATCACATGACAACGGTCGGAAGTGATCATTAAGCGGAAAAATAAATATTATCTATTGCCAAAAATCTGGCTGCTGCAGGCAGCGTAAAAACTTCATGCTTGGTGATTAAGCTCACAACTATGATAGAAGTATAAGGCCTTCATCTCGTGAGTAAGCAAGGACCTCGTGTTGTAATTAGGCTCTATTGCTGCCGCAGGCAGTGCAAGAACTTCATGTTTGGTAATTAAGCTCTGCAAATGCGATAGCAGCGCAAGGACCTCATATTGTGATTAGTCACCATGGCTACCGCAAGCATTGTAAAAATGTCATATTTAAGTGATTATGCTACATAGGTAGCAGTGCAAGATCCTATAGGTAAGTAACAGCATCACATACGTAATGCTATTTAATCGACTTTCATTACAGCTAATAAAACTATTTTTCAAATTAAGTGCCTGACGAAGCTGTTAATGATTGACGAAGCTGCTGACGAAATAGTGTTAGCGGAGAAACTTAGAGGTTTCATTATAGACGAATAATGAAACATAGTTTAAGCCTTTGCCAAAAAAAATTTAAATGGCGAAATGGCGAAAGGTGGCGAAACTGTTAAAAGGTGCATATAGCGCACATAATAAGTAAAAATTTAAATGAAAATCTTTACTGATTTAGTCAAAAAGCAATGTGGCGGTTCACGAGCAAAGGCATAACCAACAAATAACAATAAATAACCCGTTTCTCAAAGAAATATTAGAGTGGGGTAATTGATTTAGATAATTCAAAATAACGACATTAAAATTTGATCTTATGTAACACAAAAATAAGATTAAATTTATTATTTAATATTTTATTAAACTTTACGTACGCATCATTATTTATATAATTTTATCATAAATTTAATCAATTCAACCATGAAATGAGCTTTTGGTTAGGTTTAAATTTTTACGTATAATAAAGTTATGAAAGTTTCGCACTTTATTTTATAAATAACATTGCAAATAAACATCAACTTGAAAATTAATTGGTAAGTTGCATTTTGAACTTTTTTTATATACTATACGAAATTGATTTACTCACATATCATAGCAATGTTTAAATATAATTTGTTTTTGATTTGAATAAGCCTATTAGGTTAGGTTAGCTATTTGTGATAAAATTTTGTGAGCAACATTTTTAATTTTTTCGTGAAAAACATTCGTTTTTTTTATTTATTTTTGCATTATGCACCCTCTTCACATTTGTTGGTCATAAAATACGGCTTGCTTTCTTGGCGTGAATGGTTTACACAAGTACATACAGTTAAAATGTAAAGTACGCACGTACATACCTACCTATACTTCACTAAAATGTCATACAAAAATACTGGTGCAGAGATATTTAAAGTCCTGATAGCGTAATATAACTAATAAAGATAGTATGCATAGCATAACTGATAAAATGTAATAGATAACGATTATAAGTTATTTGTCCATTGACACGCAATATGTCTATATTGATAGGCAAGTATTAATTGTGCACGTGCCCTTACCGGGCGTTAATAGTTTGCCCAAAACAGTAATCATTCTCCAAAACAGTAATTATTTTTCCAAAACAGTAATTATGCTTCATACATAAATAAGTCGAATAGGCTTTTTTGATACATTTGTCATTACGATCATCTGCATCTTCATGTACCCTTTTGCAAATCACCGTAAATCTCCATGCTGACAACCCATTATAATTAATCTGAGTGATAGTATCGAACTTAAAAAAACAAAGTAGTACTACTTGTACGTAGTTCAAGGTTAACAGTACGTACAGTACAAAGTATATATTGTTAAGACTAGTTATCGTAAAAAAAAAATTGTGCATATAATTGACCAATAGAATGTTGATATAAATAATTAGGTACATGTACCTAGCTGCGCAGGAACAGGGTACACTTTTAAATAATTACACATGCTTAAATATTTTTAAATATGATAAATAATAATATACGATGAATCGTTTAGATATTGTTGGTGTTAAATGTAGCATATGTCATTAATGTTCTGCAAAATGGACTGAAATGGCACACAAGGAATCGATTAAATCCTCAATGTAACATACTTGATTAATGATGGGTTCATTGGTTATTTTTAGACGGAAAACTTTATAGTAGTATCATGGTTAATATTGAGAAAGCCACACATAATCATTAAGTCCCTTTCAATTCCTTTCAAAACTTACCATCTTAAAGTCTGCCAATATGTATACAATCTTGTATATACATATATGTACGCACAATCTATTTCATAGTAACTTTGCCGCTTTGTTTCACTGAAACGGAATATAACTGGATCGAATATGGCTAGATCATATGTAATGACAAATTTTGTGATATTATACAATATGCAACTATTTGCCTGGGTCCTTAGAATCAATCATCAAAATCAATTTTGGCGGATTCTCTTTCGACTTTCAATCGAGAATATTATGGTGCTTACAAAATGTGTGATCTTGTGATTGACAATAACGGAGAATTTCAGAGAATCTAAATTGCCTTATTCGCGTGATATCACATTTTTGAAAACCATAATGATAGTAATGAATGATGAATTTCAGGGTATGTAAATAATTATCTCTGATTTACCATTATCACAATTAAAATTTGTGACTGTTAAATTTTTAATTACATAACTCTTAATACAGATTGTTGTTCCGATCCTATGATTATCTAAATGAGTGTAACACGTAAACATGTTAGCACTTATATTAGTATTGGCGAAATAACTTTATCGTTCTTCGGGTGTTACATGTCGGATTTTCTATGGATTTGAGAAATTGTGCTTTTTTTTGCCTTAAATTTCAAGATGAGTAACTTTCGATTTACCGATCTATTTTGTATAATCGAGAATTATCGAACTGGTCATTTTGTTCGTAAAATCATCAAAAAATGAATTATTAAAGATAATATACATTTTAAATAGTAATTCCTATATAATCTACGGATATGACATAGCGTAGCACCATAATCGGCAAAAGTTTTTATAACTGCAACAGTGCACAAAATACCGGAGATTTCCGTTTAACAAAGAAGTTATTGAAGATTTTATGTTAATCTGACAAATTCATCTGACAAATTTATTTGCTATTTATTTGGATCTCCAGTAAAAAAAACTATTAAAGTAGGTGCACCAATGCACAATTTGGTACACTGAATTACAAATGCTAATAAAAATGAATGTTTGAAACATTTTAATAAATATGCTATTTATGATATGATCATTATTTTATCTTTTTAATCTTTTTAATAAAATGAATTAAAAAATACAGCAATTTAGTTTGGTGTAAGACTCAAAAAAGTGATCGTTAGTAACTTCGCCATATCATGACCTGACGCACAACTAACGTCGTGATAAGGTTATTATCGCGAGAATCGTCATCCATTGTTGTCATTATCACTACGTTTAGTTCGTTAATATTCAGTTTTTGAATGATAAGGTTACTTGTACGATCCCTTTGAACACTCAATTGTAAATTTTGTCAAGCCAGGGATAATAAAAAGATAGTTTACTGTAAAATGTTTGGAAATTGAAATGATAAAATAACATTATTTTTTTGCTAATAAAGATATATAATCGAACTTAAATACGTAGTAAATCTTTATATCCATACATATTTGAACACTTTTTTACTAACCCAAGACCATGTATACATATATATACATATTTCGATATAACGAATTATTATATAATTTTACGGATATGCATGTCTACAAAGTAATGAAATCCGAAAGATAGCAAGTTGAAATATATCGAATCTCAGAATCCATTTTAATATGGTTGGTTTACAAAGTAATGAAATCCGAAAGATGAGCAAGTTGAAATAAATCGAATCTCAGAATCCATTTTAATATGGTTGGTTTGATAAACTTTATCGAACTACGATGTTTATTTAATAATTCATTGTATTTGACCCCTTTAAGATATTTTCGATCAAGTAAAGTTTATTAATTGATCTTGAGAACGCCCTTAACCTTATATATCATATATCTATTCTGATTTTCTCTTAACGTTAAATAGCAACAAGGATTTCATAATTATGCCCTTGGGCTTAGCTAGCGAATTTGATCATTTAATGTTAAAAGGAGCTTAAAATGCAAGCTTTCTTTTGACAATTAAATCATCAAAATTGCTTCAAAATTTAATGTCAATCTGACTTTCTATTGACGGCATCCTATACGTAACAATAAAAATGATACGGATTTAATTTACAAGTGATGCAACCAACCATTTTTATGAGTAATGCTAGGGTTATTTTAAGAAACTCTTATACATTAATCAGGTTGTGAATGCAATGTCATATCTAAAACGTCTTCATCTTTGATCAGCGATTGTCATCAACCCAGAGCATAGCGAACTTTCATTGTGATTGGCTGATTTTTGTAGATCATCTCGTCATACTAAAGTATTATTAAAGTAACGATTTTCCGTCACGAGCATGACGGAAGTTCTATTTGATTTGCCAAAAATATGCAATTTGCCGATCATAATTATTAGATTGTGATTGGCCAGTATAAGTTCTATAAATTTCTACAAGATTTGATATTAAGTTTCATCACGAATTTCATCACGAAAAATTTTGTTGCTTGTTGGTTCAAAGTTTTGCAATAGTAAATATTCTGTGATTAAAGCTTGTGGTTATCAAGTTTATCTTATCAAGTTTCGTCCGGAACAAGTCTTTGGCTAAGTTTTGCAGTGGTCTTGCAGTGGCCTTTCCGTGGGCAGTAATCTTGCTGTGATCAAGCACTGTGGTTGGGTTTTGTTGTAGGTAGGCTTTCTCTGAAGTACTTTATTTGAATTTTACCATCTTGTGGTTAAGTTTTCTGTATTCAAAAGGTTTCATTTTGGTAGAGTTCTGTTGTGTTCAAGCCTTGCCATGACCAAGCTTGGCTGGCTAAGTCTTACTTTATAAGTTTCACTGTGATCAAACTTTGCCAAGATAAGTTTTACTTTTTTCAAGAGGTGAGAATTTGATTATTTGTAATGTTTGTAATTGGTTATTTTTTTTTAAAAAAAAAATTAGCAAAAGGTTATTAATATAATGACCAAAAATTTTGGTTCTTGTTCAGTTGTTGATTGTATAAATATCAATGTTAAGTTTCATACAATCTTGCATATGAGAAATGCTGTAGAAAATAAACACTAGAAGCATATCTCTACCTTGAAATTGGGAAGCAACTTTGTCATTCACATTACTGTAATATCGTAGAACCAGATAGAAAACATAAATCTAAAAAAATCCACATACAAAAAAAAGAATTATTATAGTCAGTAGATCTTACATTAAATTATAATGTAGTTACTATATATTTATTTTATTGTTTTTATTTATTTATTTAAACAGAATACTTTCACTTCAAGCATGAAAATGCTAAAAAAAGCATTATATCATTTATAATGTTAAGAACATAGTAGTTTGGAACTAGATTCAATGAAGTTTGAATGTATGATTGAAGTTGTAAATCCTAAACTTAAAGGTTTTTTTAATTGTATAATGAATGCAATAATTCCTTAAGATGTTCAACCCATAATATAAATAAAGTCAAGAAGTCAATTGTTGGATTATATTATATAATGATGGGTTTGCATAATAAATTTGTTAACTAATACAAATTGAAAATGGAATTATATTTAATGATATCAGATGTGATATAAAAAGCTATAGACACATTATCAAGTCTTGAATATTTAGTATATGCAAAGACAGTAAAAGAATATAAAAAGAAAATTCAAAAAGAGCATATAATAAAATTGAAAATTATTTTTTAAATCATATAGTGTGTTGTAATTTTGCAAATTGATGTGGTATTTTTGGTGTTACAATTTATTTTAATATTAAATATAATTATATATTTTTTATTAAGATAATTTGATTTATGTATATTGTGTTGATAATTATTACTCTATATATAAGAACTATAGACCCAACACAGTATTGACTTCAGCTACCAATTATTTCACTACTTGTATAGCAAAACTAGTTGTAAATTATTCTTCTGTACTACTTACATTTAATGGAGTATTAATTCATAATTTAGCAAATGTAGAAGCATCAAGAATTTGTTATTATTTACTTAACCAATATGCTTAAATATTTGATATTTCATATCTAGAATATCAATTATGTGGTAATTTACAAGATCACTTAGTTAATAATAATTATGACCTGATTGAAATGCTAATAGTACATAGCTATTCAAATAATATTGAAGAATATAAAAAAAAGCAATCATTAAAGAGATTTAACTCATAGTATTTAAAAAACAATGCTTGCATTTTGTTGCGAATTATATTAGTGTATTAAATATTATCTTATCAATAAATAAAAAAAATGCAATACTTCAATAAACATGTTGCAGCAATGTATGTAACTGGCCTGGCCAGATTTTTATTAGAAAAGCATTATATATACAAGAATCTAATTTACAGTCTTTTTTATCTATTTTAGGTCTACTTCATATATTACTTAATAGTAGAGAACAAATTATATTAATGTATCATTCTTTTTTTAATAATTGTTTTATTTTGTATTTGGTAATAATAAAAAATTTATAAATAAACCTTGACCCTAGTGAATAAATCTTTTGTTAAAAATTACATGTAATGACTGAACAAAAATCAAAGATAAAATTATTGAAAAATTTGACCAATTATGCAAAGACATTAAGTATCAAACTATGATAGATTTGCTTGATAATTTAGTTTCTACAACACTTAATATTTATGTATTAATATTTCGATTAGGTTATTTTTATGAATGAAATAATTATTTTTCATATTTAAACTTTTACTTTTCATTAAAAGTAAAAAAACTATAATAAAGCACCTCTAGCATTTTTGTTGAATATATTTTATTAAAATGATACTAATCATCCTTTTTTAAAAGCAGTGCAGAAACATTTAATATGTTTAATGAATATTATATAAAAAATGTATATAGCAAAATACGAACCAATGTGTCTTCTAATGCAATGACTAAAAATATTATTAAACAAGCCTATGTAATTATAAACCATAATCTTATATTTAAGAATACTTATTGCAAAACATAATGATATTCATCTATGTTAAAAGCAATAAATTTATAATATTATAAAGCAGTGCTTTTTTTTTACAACATTTCCAATATGTATATTACAATTATAGAAAAAGTATACCAAAATTTGACAAAAAATAAAAAAAAAATCATCAAAAATATATCAACTTGTTATTTTAAAGAAAAATGTAAACCTATGACATCTACCAATAGTTTACAGTACAGCACATCTCCTGGACTCTGAATCATATAACCATTGTGGACTTTCTTTTGTTAATAATAATAGCATAATATTTGTTTGTAACTATAGTTATCATATAATTTGCTACCAAGAAAAATGTAGATATTGTGAAGAATTTTATAAGAAGGAAATTTTTAAAAATATTAATAAGTTTTTAGAATGAATTGAAAAAGGAGCAAATAAACTTATCTGAGAAGATCTTGATGATGATGATGATAATAATATGAAGAATACAGAAGAAAAAACTGAAAAAATAGAAAAAATATTAGATATTTCATTTAAACTGATAGCAAAACTTAATAATATTATATATTGGTAATTATAAAAAACCAATAAATACCTTTACTTTAAAAGCACTTTAATTTTTTTTTGCTTGAATTTATATTAAAATTATACATATTAGCATATTAACATTTTATTCTATAAATTTGCATTTTAAGAAATACTGAGAGATTACTAAAAGATCACTGAAAACTGTTTTCACAAATTATTTGTGTAATGATTATAGAATTGCATATTCAAAGCTTAAAAAAAACAAGATTTTTTTGATATGCTGTCATATAATAAGCCCCAAACTTCTATGACTTTTAATATATCAAATCTTGTATAACATTAGTACATAAATCAAACTTCTGTCATGCTTCCATTATGAGAGTCACAAGAATCAATTTGCAGCCACAAATATGAATTCACAGAGGTTGTGGTATAAATATTTAGAAACTATACCTTCTTTTTTACAAGATGGTAAAGTAATTTGGTAATTAGTAAGATAATTCAGAAGTTAGATGGGTTAGGTGCTAAGAAAAAGAATGCAATTGACATTTTTTTTAAATCTGTTTTTTTACATAAATCAATTTAAAATAAGATTAAAATCATTTTTTACTTAAGACTCAAAAGTAGTTATGTTAATAAAATTTTGTAATATAGCCTCTTAAAGTTTGCATTTTATTATGATTTATTATAAGATTTACAATATAAAAATTGATTTCCAAAGATCTTTTTTTTTTTGTCAATTTTGTCTCTTTTCTCAGCACCTAGCCCAGATGAGAACCACTTTTTAAGTATTCTAAAACTTTTTATTTGGTTTGTATTCTATTTAAACTATATGATTTAACTTTTTTTGAGGTGTGAGGTTTTTTTTATATATATATATTTATATATAGTTTTCTCAAAACATTGTTTGCGGTTTATAAATAACAGGCTAGATGATATAATTATTCTTTTTTATGCTTTTACTATTGTTACTTTTAAAATGATATTTTATTTTACTTTTTTTTTGATCTTATACTAATATATTTCTCTACTTCTCTACGTCTCTTTGCAGGATTTAAGTTAGTGTTGTTAGCAAGAGAGTATATGTAGATTTGTTAGATTCTATAATTTCAATTCGAAACCTTCAAATTTTAGCATTATTTGCAATATTTAATGAAAACGTACGAAAAGGCAAAAAAGGAACTGTATTAATTGATAGAATACAGTAGATAAAATTTATTGATCTCATAATAATAAATTCGATCTTTCTTTATAAGAGATTATAAAGTATTAAGGGCATTTATTATGTGCATAATGATGCGTCTTAATATTTGAGTAAAACTTTAAAGACCAATATTAATATTACATACTCGTCATTATTCCACATCATCACAACGATTATCTCGATTATTTCATAATTTGATTGGATGATTAGCAAATAAAATCACGAGATGATCAACAAAATCTAACCAATCACAATGAATGTTCGCTATGCTCATCTGACCTGCGTATTAATTAAAAAAAATTACTTGCAAAATTTTAATAATAACACTTCGTTCAAACGAGGTCATTCACATGATATTTAGTTTGATAAAATTTAATTCCGACACGACTATAATAAATTCTGTTCAGAAGGTTTGGAACTTAATGAATGATTTTGTAAGTCAAAGATCAACGACTGGCATTTTGTCGCTACGTACACGACTTATCGTCATATAAGGAGAAGACAAAAATCGACATCTATAAAAAAAGTAATTTATACGTACTACGTACGAGTTGTACGTAAATGTACTACATACTTATTCGTTACACATTTACTCGCTTGCGAACCTTATTAAAGTTACACATAAAAAAAACAAGTAAAAGTCTGTACGTACGTACGTATAATTTCTTTGTACGACAAATCAGTAACAAAAAAAAGGCGATTACGTATAATCATTACAATACGTGATTTTCTTGCTTCCGTTAAATTAAAATATTGCTTATCGTTATTATAATAATTATATATAACAATATAATAATTACTGTATTATATAATAACGATAATTATGGATACTTCAGAAAAAGATATCGGTATTACAGCTATTACCAATGTTGCAGAAATTGTAGCTCTATACATTCCTTTAGTTGGTATGGTAAATAATATAGCTAGAGAAATTAATCACATCTATGAGAATGCAGAATGTAATAAAGAAATTTGTTTAATTATGACAAATCGAGCAAAAACTGCTGAACATGCTATTGGCATAACGATGAGAAATCTAGAAGAGAATGAAGAAAATATTCGTAAAAAAGATT
>CAJVQA010008908.1:0-12551 GCA_910591915.1 Cetraspora pellucida
TTAATTAATGTAATACCAAATTGTTCAATAAAGACCGAGGCCAGGCCTCACTCTTAAAAAAAAAAAAAAAAAAAAAATAAAAAATAATAATTATACAATAGACTAAAAATTGAAACAAACATGATTGAGTTTGGGATTTGGGCATGAACCAACCCAAATTATAGGTTTTAAAATTTGGCTAGTTTGTATTGTTATGTTTTTTGGAACCTTTGGTCAAATTATTTTTAAGATTATTCTTTAATAAATATTTTTATTTATAAGTTTTGTTATATATTATTATCTTATTGTTTGATCTTATATAAATAATAAAATCCAGATATAATTCAAATAACTAATTTATTATACATAACTATCTGGTTTTAATTTAATTATAAATTATAATGATCAGATATCCAAATTTTTCTTAAACTAATTCAACTACTACCTGAAATACCCATCTAACTGATCATTGATATCTGTCACATTTGTTACATGCATCACATGCAACTGATCAGTCACATGCAATGAATGTAACAGATGTGATCAACTTCCCTTTTCCAAATTAAGTGAGGACCTTAACTAGTCAGAGTCCATTCAGGTCCCATATATATGTACATATGTACTTATGCTGCAATTGTCTCAACTTCTCTGTTAGCTTTTATTGGGAATTTAATGATTATAAAAGTAATTTTTGGCAAAAAAAATCTACTTTTATAAATGCATTTGCAAATTATTTTAAAATTAATAAGTTAGATGAGGCAATTTCTAGTAAGATAGATATATTAATCACATCTAAGTTTATAATAACAAATGATGACTACTAAATGAAAACGATAATGATAGCTAGAGAAGATGATAATAACAGAGACAAAGATGAAATAATTGATAGCATAGATGACTAATCTACTCAAGAATATAGTGTATATGTATTTTATGCTAAAGAAAATAAAGTCATAAGATTAATTAATATACCTGGAATAGGAGATATTAGAGAAATTGAATATGAAAAAAAATTTTGAACATATTTTAAAATGCATTAGTCAATATGATTATCTGAATGGAATTTGCATACTCTTTAAATCTAATAATGTAAGACTGTATATAATATTTAAATATTATATACAAGAACTACTATCACACCTCTATAAAAGTGCTAAAGATAATATTATCTTCTGCTTTACTAATACAAGTAGAACATTCTTTCATCTGGAAGATACATTACCAGTACTAAAGAAACAACTTGACGAAATTAAAAAGATGTTTGATATTGAGATAAAAATTTGTAAAGATACAATATACTGTTTTGATAATGAATCATTTAGATTTCTAGCAGCAGTTAAAAAAGGAATGATATTTATAGATAAGGAAATTTTCATGTCAAGTTGGGAAAAATCTGTGAAGGAATTGATAAGACTACTTTAGCATTTAATAAACTATTCATCTCACAAAATTAATGATACTATATCACTAAATAATGCTAGATTGTTGATTCTTTATAAACCTCTTACAAAAGTAAATCTAAATATTCAAGAAAACATTGCCCAGATTGAAAAGTTAAAAAAAGAAATACAAAGATCTGATATAACTACTAAAGAACTTAAAAGTAAGCTGTACATTTCATATATCAAGCTTGAGTTAATTCAGTTGGAACAGCCCAAAGTTGTATGCATGAATATAGTGTTGGCAGGCAAAATCTAAGAGTTTCACTACAAATAAAAGTTGAAACTAGATTTGACTTTCATTAAAAAAAAAACCAAAATAGCAAAATAGCAAAAGGTAGTAAAACTGTGAAACTGGCAAAACTGCTAATAGGTGGCAAAATTGGAAAAAGGTAGTAAAATTAGTAAAAAATAGTGAAACTAGCAAGAATAGAAAGGTAATTGAAGAAAATTAAGTTTATTATATAATCATTAATAATTTTATTTATATATATATAGTATAAGCATGATACTCTTATTTATTATGCATCAATTTGATTGGCTAATTTTGTTGATCATCGATATATAAATTTAATAAAAAAATAACTAAAATTTCAAACTTTTTTTAAATTTTTACTAATAATATTATAAAAATAGATGGCATAGTCTTTTCAGAAGTCTTAGAGAATTTGATCTTCATCAAGTTTTGACTTTTCTTAGAAGTTCAACTTTAGCAGAAGTTTTACCAGAGTTTTGATATTTCATCAGAGTTTTGACATTTCAGCAGAGTTTTACCAGGTTTTGTCTTTCACCAAGTTTAGTTTTGTCTTTTATCATTTGTCAAAAATAGTTTTGCCTGCCAACACTACCTACACCACAGGGCCAGAAACCTTTGTTATTATAGATAAACTTGTTAGCACAAAGCATAAAAGAACTAGAAGACACTACTAGTGATGTACATAGTAACAATATATGTAAACTTGCAGAAATCAAATAAAATAATATTTTAATAAAAAAAAATATTACCTGCATTCCTAGTTGCAAGGATAACAGAAATATTTAAAAAAAAAGTTTAACAAAAACAAACCAAAAATTTATATTATCAAATTATCAACAAACTAAAGATATTAAATATTTTTTTTACTGAATATTATTTATTATTTTGAATAAATGTTTATCTAGCAGAGTGCGAAACACTTAAATCTAGCATCGCATATTGATATAAAATCCGATTAGCCAAAAATGCATAATTTTACATATATAGTAATAGAGCAAGATATAACAGTATCACATTTCCTAAATTAAAAATAAAATCTGATATAAACAAAGATTAAAAATCAATGTGAAACAAATAATTGCAAATCGTCCTCCAAAAAAAAAATTGCTCTTCAAAAAAAAATCGCCCTCCAAAAAAAGAATCACCCTTCAAAAAAAGAATCACCCTTCAAAAAAAAAAATCACCTTTCAAAAAAAAAATCACCCTTCAAAAAAAAATCGCCCTCCAAAAAAAAAAATCACTCTCCAAAAAAAAAAAAAACTTTGAGCCATAAGTTAGTAAGATCACAAATTACATCATAAAACATCATATTAAAATGCAAATCAAGTATGCATCAACTTTGTATACAGAGCAGAATGAAAGACCTTCCATAACAAACTTATTTGACATCGTTAACAGTGATATAACTGAACTAGTTGAAAAATACTATAAGTCTCAAAAGCAACAAATTTAATGAATTATTTATTAAATCTTACTAACAACCACTTTAGTTACCTTCAAAGAAGATGGCCTTGAAGAGTTCAATAATGCTTCCACAACATGGCAAAAATAACAAAAATAGTTAGTATCAAAATACAACACAAATAGATGCTGCCAAAGTAAAACCAGACCTTACCCTTGCATTTATTGCATATTTGCCAACTAAACTAAAACCTTTCATTCAAACAAAATCTCAGCAATAATAAATTGCCTCAATTCCTACCCAAACATTAAAATTAGCCCAAATTCCAAAGCCCAAATCTAAAAGTTTTTTTGAATTGGGAATCAGGCAAACTTCATGTTCATTTTTTTAAGCTTCAATCCTTTTGATAACAACCTATAAACTATTTTTTCCAACTCTAATTTCATTTTGAGAACCCAAGGTCTGTTTTCTTCTGGCAGCACAAAATATAGTATAAAACTAACAAACTTACATTGATAGGTTCACTTATAATTGCTTCTGAGGATATCTCCAACAATACTTGTTTTAATATATAGGATGAAGTAGAAAGCTATTTTAACAAATACAGAGCCAGAAATAGCTTTTCTGTTACCAAATACTGGATTGAACAAAACAACTTAGATCAAATTCACAAAAGAACCTTTGTTTGTGAATTCAGCAGGAAGTATAAATCTAAAAAAACAATTGAAGCTGCTTTAAAAGGAACACAAAGAAATACAAAAATCAAAAAAACAAATTGCCTATGGCATATCAACTTATTTATTCTGGAACGAGCTATACAAATTTTAATTACAACGTATGTTAATCAACATAATCATGACCTTTTTCCTGAAATCCAAAGTTTTGGAGTAAAGTATTGAATGTTATTTAAAGAAGCGCTTGATGAAATAAACATAATAACAAAGCATGATAATTTGTCATTAACAGTACAAAAAAGTCTTTTAAAGGCTTGATTTTCTGATCTGAATTTTCAAGACCAGGATTTAGCAAATGCAATTCAAAAAGCAAAAAGTATGACCAAGATTAGTAATGATGCATCAGTTTTGCTCACTTTTCTAATGCAAAAAAAGTTAGAAGATCCACGCTGGGTTGTTGACTTCGAGCTGAATAATGATAATAGCCTAATTCGCCTTCTTTGGATGTCTTCAGGTCAGGTTGATCTTTGGCTTAGATACTACGATGTGTTGTTAATGATAACATAACTCAAACCAATTAATACCAAATGCCACTGGGACTTTTCATTGTAATTGACAACAAGTGTAAAATCTGTCTCACCTGCCAAGTATTGATAAGTGATGAAACTATTAATACATATGTATAGATATTTGAGAATATCAAAAAGGCTGTAGACAAAGTTCCAATTGTTATGTTTACTGATGAAGATCCTGCACTTGATGCCACAATTCCAATTGCATTCTCTGAAACATATTCAGCCCACTGTATCTTCCATATAGCACAAAACTTACCTAAAAACCTAAAAGCAAAGTTTGGTATTAATTAGGATAATTTCATCAAGCAGTTTTATAAATGTCATAATAGCTTATATGAACTACTCTTTAAAGAAAGATGGAACAAATTACTTAATGATTTTCCAATGACAAAAGACTATCTTTTATGTGTACTGGATCTGAAATGTTGTTCATGGGCTCAAGCTTATCTCTATAGAATATTCATAGCAGGCATTGAAAGCACATCAAGAGTCGAAAGTTATAACTAGGTCATCAAGCAACAATTAAAGACAAATAGTATGCTATGCAAACTTGCTGATCGGCTTGATGAAAGATTAAGAGATGAAGTACAATGAAATCAGTTTCATGATTACAGACAAGCTGTTATGATGAATACTATTCCTATTGCTGGGCAAGATTTATTTCCTGAAATAATAAATGTTATAGATGAATATCTTACTGAACCTATTTCTAATGCAATTAAAATGGAGATGTCTCAGTGTCTATTTGTTAGTGCAAATAAAATAGAGCCCAGTTTTGAAGAGTTACACCATGAACAGGTAATGGTGTATAATGCTAAATTAAATGTTCAATTAAAATTAAAATTTAAACTAATAGTATACCTTGCATCATAAAGGAAAATAATCAACTAGTATTTAAAAAATTTATCAAAGATTAATGTGATGCATGTCTCATTATGCTCTGGGCAATTGTGGACAAAGTAAAACAGAAAGAAGTGTTAGAAATTTGGAAAGTTATGGACATAAGAAGTGAAAAATGATGTCATGTATATTTTGTTGTCATTGCCAATGTGGTATTCTTTTTATGCTCATGCCTAATGTCCATCTCAAAAGGATTATATACTGCCACTATTTCCACATCATGATGCATTCAAAAATCGCAGCATTCCATATTGCATAATACCTCAGAGCTGGTATAAAGACCATCATTAGGATGAATTAATTTTGAAAAGAAAAAGCACAATGTTTAGATGTGAGATAAGCATTTTTAATGACAAAGAGGTCTTACCAACACAAAAACCTACTACTGTTCTAACAACTATACTCATAATTAAAAAAATCTATTCATAAAAAAAACTTGTATGGTTGCGTATAGGGACTAGCATGAGAAGCCACATTACTTGCAGTTGAAAAAGATGATAATGAAATTATTACTTATCTTCAAATCTATATCAACTAAAAGCATAATGAAAATCATGATGTGCCTAAAAGACTCATGGCTAGTGAAGTATCTGACAATGCTTGGGAAATTCAAACAAATGAAACTAGTGATCAAACAGAAGAATCTAAAACTGAAACAGAAACAGAAGAAAGCCAAAACATGAATGAAGTAAACCTTGAAAATATAAAAAATCCAAACAAAGTTTCTACTAGAGGATGACCAGCCAAGCGAAGGTATATTAGTAGTGCTGAAAAAGAACAGGGCTACCAAGAAGAATTTAAGGATAGAAGATCATATAAATGTCATATTTGTAATAATGTGGGCCACAATGCAGCTTTCACAAGAAAAGCAATAGTGACAGCACAGAAGATAGAGGAAGAGGGAGAGGTAGAGGTAGATAAATAGCATAAAGGTAGATCAATAGCATAGCAACCTGTAGTTGATCTTTTCAGATTCTAAATGATATAATAAATATTAGTATCAAGAAAAATTACTAAAGTATACATTTTGTTTAATTCTTACCTCAAACATACATTGTACATAATAATGTAATAAATTTATAATTTGCATGATTTATAGTTAGGGTCCTTATACCTGATTTAGGGGATTTCTAAAGCAAAGTTACTCTTATTAACTTTAGGGTTAGGGTTCTTTTTTCAAGCTTTTCTTGTTCTTTGTCAGGATCATTGGACGTATGTCTTAGTATAGAAATAAGTGTTGCCAAAAGAAAAGGTGCAATTCTAAAAAATAGATTATTATAAAAATTGTATCTTTTCTTTTAGCAACATAAATTTATGTCAAATTTGGCTACATATCATGTGATTGTGCTTCAATTTAGACAACCCCGATTTAGAGTTAGAGTTATCTTTAGGTTTATTCTTACTGTTAGTTAAAGAAAATAGTTGTTAGTAAAACTAGATAAATTTATTTTATTTTTTGCTTTATGTGATATATAAGTATACAGCACTCCAGATGCTAGATTTAAAGGTTATGCAGGGGTGTGAGATCTAGATTTACTCTATTATTTTTACTTACATCAAATCAATATAATTTATATAAATAAATACTTTTAGAAACTAAAGAAGAAATGAAATTATTTTAATTTGTAAACATAGTTATCATTTAGATTGTTATAAAAAAATGAATAATAGATATGAATACTATATATAATATTATAAAAAAACAATTTTTGAAAATATAAAATCATTTTTAGAAAAATTAAAAAGTAATAATGATGGTTTAAAAAAATTTATAGAAAATAATAATAATAATAATAACAATAATAATAATAATAATAATAATTAATAAATCAATCTTTTTATTAGATCAAAATAGTATTAATTTAAAATATTTTATAATTCTTGCAGAAATAGATAATTAGTAAATTAAATAATATTTTTAAAATATATATTTATTAAATAAATTTAAATAATTTACTATAAAATAAATTTTATAATAAAATTAATAAAATTTTTTATAAAATTTTAATATAATAGAATAGCAAAAGATTTTCACTAATAGTATTATAAAAATAATTTTTGTACTAAGTTAAGCTTATTTTTGCTTTAAATAAAAGTTGTAAAAGAAGTTATTGTAATTATAATAGTATCAAAAACATTAAAATTAGTCAAATATATTATAAGTATTAATAATTTGTATTACAATTATATAAAAATTTTTTTACAAATTTGCAAAAAATTTTTATATAATTATAAAATATAAATTATTAATATCTTATAAAATATTAAACTAATTTTAATGTTCTTATTATTATTAGAACTGCAATGACTTTCTCTATAAATTTTATTAGAAGTACAAATAAGGTTAACTTAGTATAAAAATTATTTTATAATATTATAAATAAAAATCTTTTCTATTTTATTAAATTAAAATTTTACTAAATAATGCATGCTAATTTTTATTATAATGTTTATATAATACTTATATTTTTTAATAATAATTATTTCTTAAATAATATTTATTATATACATAATTTAGTAAATTATATAATTAATCTTAAATATTAAAAAAACAATAATACAGTAGCCTATTATATAAATATAAACACTTTTTAAAAAATTATACATACTGATTAAAAAAGTTATTAAGCTAAAATTAATATTATAAATTTATTAAATTTGGAAATTTTAATAAAAAAAGATTATAAATTTTTATACAGTATTTTTTAAGATAATTAAAATTATATAATATTGTATAATATTAAATTTGTACTAAACTAATAATTAATTAACATAATTGCTTTATATTAAAACTTAATTTTTTATTAAAGATTAATGCAAATTATTAACTCTTTCTGATGATCACTTGTACCAAAATTCTCTGATAATAAACTGGTAATAACTAAATAATTTATTAAGTAAACCTTCTCTGATCTCCTAAGTAAATTTGTTTACAACTAAATTTTACATATAGGCGGCCTAGTTTTATATCTTTCAGACCTTTGTACAGTAAGATATATTTATTAAACTGCAAAATACTTTTTCTAAAATTTTTAATAATTTACTAAGCTAACCTTAGTTAGTATCTTAAACAAAAAGACAGAGCTCACTTAGAGCTTTATTTTAATATATTATATATTAATATTGGATTAATATTGAAGGTTTTATATAAAAATCTTTAAAACTTTTTTACAAAACTCCTGTTCTTTTTTTGCAAAAATTTTTTCTTTTTTTTAGGGGGGTCCTGTATCCTAGGACGCCTAGCACCTGCAGATCACTACCAAAAATCATATTTTTAATTAACTAATATAAATTTTATTTTTTTCTATTTTTGGTTCAATTAACTAACACAAAAATTTGTTTAACATCAATCTTTTGTAACCACTTAGCCTGCACACCCTGTGCTACTTATTTGTCATATCCCCTTATTTGTCACATATCATTACTCATCACACCTCTTATTTGTCATACCCTTTATTTGTCATACCCACTTAATTGTTACATCCTATATCTTTCATATCCTTTTACACCCAAGATCTCTATTATCTACTTTGTTTCTAATTTTCAAATCTTAAAATATGCTTACTTTAGTCTCTAAATACCCTAATTCCTATAATATTGATTACTATCATGGTAAATATAAAGATCACTATGGTGTAGGAATGATTGAAAGAAAACCCAAATCTCTACATGTACTTCTAGCAGACATCAATCCAATTAATTGTGATATTACTAAAAAACATCATTATTTTAAAGTTCTTTAACAACCTATCATTGACACATGCCTTTGTGAAATATATCATGCTAGTTTCACTTCTCAGTTTTACAGAATTTCTTACTCTACTTTTCTTGAACAACCTACAATTCAAATTTCTTCTACCATTTCTGTTAATCATTTTAGAAAAATTTCTGATGAACTACCTCAATCACTTACTCTAAAACAACAACAATCTGATCTACCTTATATGCTATTTTTCAGTTTTCAAATAGATCCTATACCTTCTGCAATTGTTGTACACTCTCAACACTACCATACATGTCTTATATTCAGAACTAAAAATATTTTTTATATAACTACAGAACAAAGTAGCCATGCTCCTGACTATGCAATTTGCTAATCTTCAAGCAAAATTTAATTCATAAACTTTGTGTTCCTGGTTTATTGAATATTAAACTTAAACTTTTAGAACAAACTTCTCCTCTTACATTTCAATAACAAATAGTTACAGCCCCAATCAAATCCAAACTAATTAGCTTAAATACTCAAACTTCCTTCTCTAAATCTAAAAAACAAATTATTCCTCCTCTTACTCTTAAACAAAAACTAATTCTTGCTCTTATTAAAATCCAACAAATGAAATCTAATGAAAAAATTCAACTTCTTAAATCCCTTTTTTTAAAGAAAAACAAAAAACAACAGTATTCCAAACAAAGAAAAAAGAAACTCAAAGAGATACTAGCAATGATCTCAACTAGTTTAAAGAATATCCAGTAACCAACACTATGAAAAACAATACCAAACTCAATAACACAATTGCTAAACAATTATTCACTTCATTAAACCACATCTTATCGACATCTATCTAGGAAAAATCATTCAACCAGCATCTAATACAAGTCCTGAATCAAAACTTAATTACAAATATTTAATTAAAACCTTAGCAGACAAACGACCCAAATTCTTAACCAATCTCATTTATGAAGCAAACCCTACAATTGACAAATCAATATCTATTCCATTTGAACTAATTCATTCTATCTTTATTTCTCTTCTTAAAGAATTTACTACAACTTTATTTACTCAATTAAACTATCCAAAAATCTTTGCTTCTCAAAACTCCATTCCTCCATATACCACCACTAATCGAAAACAAGTAGCCCTCAATTTGGCTCGCTTACATCTTATTCTTCATGACAAATATAAAACTATTCATGCAGAAAAGTTTTATGAAGACCTCAAACTTTACCCTATCTACTTTAAATTACATTATAATTTTAGTGAAGACAATATCAATTAACCACTCTTTAAAATTCAAAATGATAATATATTTAATATTAACATTTCTCTCAACATATCTAAAAAAAGATTTCTTCAAACCTTTCAAATTCCATCTTTAAAAAATCATCTACCAGAATTTAAAGCCTGGTTTGAAAAATTTTTTAATATTTATAAATAACAATTTTATAGCATCGATCATGAAAAAACATTTAACTATATCAAATACCAAATTGCTCTTAAATTATCTAATATATGCAAAGTTCTTTTACCTTCTAAATTCAAAATTATCTCTATTAATTCTTTACAAGAGTGTTCTAAATTATGTTTCAAAGCAGCTTTATACTATATCCATATTTGTACAGTTGAAAACTGTACAACACTATCTAAAGATACAGAACATAATGTTAAAAACTTATCTTCTCTTTTCTTTACTGACTCATACAATCATTTTCCAGCTCTAACTAATACATAACCCAAACCTAAATGGACATATCCTACTCTTGACTTATCTATATTTAACAAAGACTAGCCTAAGGCTGCTACTTTTAGCAAACCTATACCTATCACCTTTCTTCACCAACTTGACTCTGATACTGAAAAAGAATTTACTAAACTCAACAATATTGAAACTATTCAAGTATGTAAAAGCTATTATTTCTATAGTTTTTTCAAAGCCTATCTTAGTGCTGCCACCAATAATGACCAAATTAACAACCATCATCCACAACAAATTATTAACAAAATTACTAGCAAACCTACTAGTACTGAATATTTAGCTAGAATATTCACATACTTCTATATTTTTAAAAATGACAAACTTCCTATTTTTTTAATCAAAGAAGCATACAACAAAAGATTCTATTTTGAAGCACAACAAATCTTACATTTTAAGTTTAACATCAAATTCAATATACCCAAAACTAAATCTATATTTTCTGATTTAAACACTATAAACAAGCCAATACCTTCATTATCTAAAGAAAATAAAAACTTATTCAAACTTTCTGATGATAACATTATTATATCTGAATCAAACACTGAGAACACTGACCAAAACACAGAACAAAACTCAGAACAAAATTTACAACCTGACCATATTATAACATTTTCTTATAATTCTTTTCAATAAACTCTTCTGTAGAGCATATAAATGCAGCCACTGCTTTGAAGATAATGATGTTCTCTACACTTAGTAGACTATTCTTAGAAGAAAATAATGTAAGTGGATGGGTGGTTAAGTCTATTTACATGAAGGGCCAGGTTAATAATGGCCAGACCCAATGTACAGGACAGACTATGGTATCCTGCACAGCTGTGCAAGCTGAACATACAGTAAGTAAATCTACAGAAGAATCCTCTACTTTCTTGAACTCTATTTCATTATCTCATATCAAAAAAGAACTCCAAGACTTAGCTTATAATACACTATATGACCCAGACTCTTGCTATAACATGTGGTTAGCAAGGTTGAATCTACCTCTACTTCCACATCCCCAAACACTTAGCTCCTTTTTAAAACATATTCATTATTACAATTATACACAATTAAATAATTTTATCTATGCACTTATAATATTAATTAAAATTAATTATAGTGAATGCTATATACATTTAACACACAAATCTCAATCTTCACCTGAATATTTTTTTCCACAACTATCAGCCTATATTTATTACCTATTTATACCTATTTCTTCTAAATTTTCTCCAATAAACAACAACTTACCAAATATGAATTAAATCATAAAGGAAAATGATATAGACTACTCTTACTTTCAACTAGTAAGAGCTATTTTAGAAGGCCATGATAAAACTACTATAGCTAAACACCACTATAACAACATTCAATATAATACCTGCTACAACAAATTTCTATTCTACAACCATCTATCACTTCCTTCTCATTCTCAAACTATTATTTCTTTCTTATAACATATCTACAGCTTTGGCTATTCATCTGATAATGCTTGTAGTTATACACTAACAATTTTTATTAAAAATGATTATAATGAAGCTCATGTTTACCTCTCATCAGAAGCTAAACTATTACCTAATCACTTTATCTTACCAATTCAAGTTATCTGGTATTATCTGAACATTTAGCTAAAATCAAACACATCAACACTAGTCTTTTCTATACCAACACCTTTAGCTCCTATCTCTAGTAATTTAACATAGCCTAGGAATCCTAATACCTTACCTCAAAATTTTGCAATTTGCATCCACAATGTTCAATAATACAATGAAATCTCAAACAGCAAGTCTGGAAGGATTACTGTATTACTCATTCTTTAAACATTATCAGTATCACAGAAACTAAAATAGCAGAAGATAATGCTATTATCAAA
>CAJVQA010008909.1:0-12551 GCA_910591915.1 Cetraspora pellucida
TAAGTAGTTTGTGGTATCACATAAAAACGAAGATGAAGCTTCTTTAATAAGGATTACTAATTCTGAAGGAAGAATTGATTATGTATTTTCTTATTAAGAAGCTTATTGCGTATTATATGCTTAATAAATATAATTATGTTATTAAATTTTTTTTTTTTTTTTTTTTTTATAGCGAATCCTTGAATATCATCGTCTTGCTGAGTTGCTTGCGAAATAGATAAAGAAGTAATTAGAGATCGAGATCGGGTAAATGAATTGGCCTGGCTTTCATTTTATTCATTATCAATATTTCGTTTTCATGTTCATTGTCATGTTCATTGTCGATTTCGTTACTTCCACAATTGACTTCGTGCTTCAATAAGGGGTTTTAAAAATAAGTGGGAGTTTAAAGATCCTACTTCTATTTTTAAATGCTAACTCGGAGAACTAAATAGAAGCACACGTTAATAAATTAACTTGTTTTTGATAAGTATCTACTAAAAAAAGTAGGATTTATGTATCACATACGTATTTCAACACTTATTTTATCTGAAATCGGATACCAAAGCATTAATTATGAAACCCATATTGCTTTTTTCGGGTTCTTCAATTTTATGAATTTTAGATGAATCTCTATGTGTTGAATAAAAATCGTGTTTTTATAAAAGGATTTTTCGTTTTTTTTTCTTAGTCAGTACATTTAAAAGAGAAAAAGATATTTGATAAAATTTTAATTACGTACGAGCTAATGACTTATTTTATCATGTGAGAGGTCAGGGTATTAATTAATAATGTCTTGGGGTCACTGCGTAATTAGTGGATTGGTCCCAGACAATGATAACGGCCGGCCAGTATCAGTCATGTATTTCCGTTATCACTGTCTTGGACCAATCCACTAATACTCAACGACTCAATATATTATTATTACTAACGCCCCGGAACGTTGTTTAGGGTATGCAACTAAGGAGAATTAAGGATTAGTTTAGCCGAATATGGACCATAATTTTTATTTTTAAAAAAATCTTCGACCAAATTAGTTTTCTTAAAATTGCATGCACCTAAGTAACGCCCCGGCGTTATTTTAAATAAATGTGGTAACGATATACAGTATATATATAATTTATCATTGAATATTCATCGAATTAACTGTAATAGGTAAAATGATAATTCATCCGAATATTCGGATATTTTGAAAATCTGGATATACTATTTACCGGATCGGACCCTTAACTACATAGTATCTCAGTTTTGGCTAGACCTAAGTGAACGATGACTTGAGGCAATAAACCATATAACCAAGGCCCTCGGAGAGAAGGAATTCATCAACCTGGTAGTCAGGTCACCAGAAAAAAAAGATTCATGTCCGGGATTCATGTGATTTTAAAGTTCTAAATTTACCAATTAGAATGCAAGATTGCACCTGACATCAAATTTTATCGAAACAATATTTAATTTTCCCTGACACAAATTAACATCGCTAGCAATAAGAACAAGGAACGAAGCTCGACCTTGAAAGTTCATTGTAATTCGAATCTTGTGACATTGTATTAATTAATAAAAAACAAATAGAACTCGTACAACCTATCAACAATCTGCATTTACAAATTTCTGTATTTGATTGTTGTCTGATTGAGAAAAACCGCTTGTGCATTAAACGTATTTGACAATTTTCCCTGATAATCAATCGATATCTATTTAAATATTGTATAACGAGAGACAAGAGCTCACAATTATAAATGGGAAGTAATTTTCAATACATACGCCACTTTCCTTTGTTAAACAATGCCCCAGGTTTTGAGTGAAAGTTTCCACGTGATATTATCAACAAATGACATAACAAATTTGGTTCATGTATCTATGTATGCCGTAGATCACAGTTTCTTTTATCGTTATGACTTTAACGTTCTATTTATTGTTGGCCGGATTGACCAATTTTTTATTAAAAACTATCCTTTATATTTTTCAAAAAATGTCTATTCAAATAAAATCTATCATACCTTCTCATAAACCTCTTCCAGCCCTTCCAACAGAAAATGGAGATTCACAAGAGATTATAAAAAAGTCAAAACTAACTTCTGCTAACCTTCCTCCATTACCACAATCTAACGATTTAATGTTAGATAGTAGTTCACTTGGACACATTCGAAAACTTTTAAGGCAAATTTTAAATAATTGCAATTTAGCTATTGATCCTTGGGAATCAGTAATTCTGGGAATTATACTTGATATTTCTGGAATTGTAACTAGAGTTGTCGATGGTTTACCAACAAGCCCGACTTCTTCTGTCAATCCTGCTAACGAAAAATCTGTATTAGGATCAAATTCCGGATCAGAATTTAATCATAACTCTCTAGAAAAATTCGTCATCAATATTAAAAAGGATGATAGTGGAAAACCAACAGATTCACGATTTATTTTTAATCATTTTGAAGGCATTCCTTTATTTAAACATGAATTAGATGAAGGTATGAAGTTCTAAAATTGTTAATGTTATAATTATAGTTGAATTAATTATATTAATTTACTATATAGGGCTGGATCCTTCCAAAGAGCCAAAAAAACGATGGATAGGTGGTACCATCATTCTTAAATGCGCTAAGAAGAATTGGGTAGACAAAATAATTGAACTTATGGTTTTTGTTGTGTGCAATCTAAAATTGGAGATGTGTTTGTATCGGGATCATTCTATTGTACGCGATGAAGTTGAAGATATCCAGGATGCTGAAGAGGTTAAAAACACAATACGATCTTCTAGACGTCGTTCAAAATCGTCGTTATTTGGATGGTTAATGAAGCATACCAATTTGCAAAATACTAAAGAACAAACAATTAAATCCAATGAGAAACGTGAGAAACAAGGATCATCTCTAGCTAGATGGTCTACAATAAGCAGGACTTCATCGTATAGCAAGGATTCCAATCTTTCAATTATTGACTGTGATGATGATACGATAATGTTAACAACAAGCAATTTTGCTAAAGTAATTTCTCAAATGGAAACTGCTATTTTATCTGTATCTCCTGGAGTAAAATTTCCACCTCCACATTTGTTGACGAGATTAGAGGAGGAAGAGACTAACACTCATCCGAATAACTATGGTGATATAAGCATAAATTTTAATACCGTTTTGGATTCTATTGAAAAATATCGAACTTATGCACCATTATTCAAGTCTGGACAGGTATCCCTAGATTTTAAAACTGGTCTTTCGTACTTGATGACTCAGAATAGTAATACACTTAAAGGCGTATTTAAGCATCAGTCAATATCGTGCTCATATGCCAGGTTCTGGTCACCAGATTCACCTTCCCTTTGTCATAATCATGAGATTATTACGATGGACTATTATAATAAGAATAATTCACACATTGATAAATCTCTTGGTGAAGTTATTGATGATATTTGTGACAAAGCTTATGAGACGTGTGAAGATAAAACATGTGAACACCAAGGAATTGACCATACATCTACATATACACATAACGATGGAAGAATAAGTATAAGTCTTGTTGTTGAAGAATCTTCAGATCCTAAATTGAAAGCTTTTAATAATCAAATTGTTATGTGGACTCAATGCAAGTTATGTTCTGAAAAATCCTCTGTATTTATTATGTCACGTTCAACGTACCTCTACTCCTTTGGCAAATACCTCGAATTATTATATTATAATGAAGATTTCACCTGTAAAAACTTATGTCCGCATGTTGAATTGCGTTATCCATTAATTCGGTGTTTTCGTAGAGGGAATTTTATTGTAAAAATAGAATACGAGCATGTAGACCTTTTTGAGATGCGATTGCCAAAACTTCAAATATCTCTGGATAAGCAATCTGCATCTTCTGTAAAAGAAGTCAATCAACTTTTCTCAATTGATGATGAAAATTCAAAAAGATTATATAATGAAACGAGATTGGAAATTACCTATTTTTATCTTTCAGTAAAACGGCACATTACTTCACTAGAAGAACATTTTCGATCTTTGCATGTAGAACAGACCAATAGCAATGTTGAAGCTTCCATGTCCGAAAAAATTATTCATGCAATTCAAACATTGGATGAACTTACAAGGAATTTTTATGAAGAAGAATTTAAACTTTATGATCTATTGAAAAAAGTAAATGCAGCAATTCTAAATAATGTCCGACGAAGTCTAGTAGATCATATTAAGAATACAAAAAAGCGATTATTTCAATGGCAAAAGGAAAATCTTGTTGAGTCAGATATAGCAAAATTCAGTGAAATTAAGTGGTTAGAACCGGAATACTCAAGGTGTCCTTCTTTATTTTATTTCATAGCATTCATATTTATTGAATACTAAAATGTATTTATTTAAATAGTTCTGACACATGCTATGTTTTTCCTGAGTCGCCCGTTATAACTAGGGAAGATGAACCAAGCTCTATTATTGCCTTTACGCTAAGGTATATAGTGGCTACGGTTTATTAAACATTCATTGTTTTAAATACATTTATAGTTGAATTCCATTCATTATCTTCATTTTTATCTTCATTCTTATTAGTTCTCAAGGGTACTTAAATGAATTATCAACGTTACGTGCTAATAGCAGACGGATATCATCACAGTCAGCCCCTGTAACTCCTGTCTCGGAGTTTCATGCACCGACACCATCAGCATCCTTCTCCTTATTACTTAGTTCATTAAAGAATCCGTCGTCAACAAATGTCTCGTCAAAAAATAGTATTTCAAATGAGTCTGATATAGATGGTGACAAATTTTCTGTAGATGAATATTCCGTCAAAACAAAACGCAAGGTCATGGATTATGGACTTGGTGATAAAATTTCCTATAGCATTGAATCTCTTGGGTCGATTAAACCATTTAATTTATCTTTAAACAATAAAGATAAAAAGAAAGATTCCGAGAAGGATGCAGAAAAAAGTGCTTCCCAACGAAATGGAAAGTTTCCAAATCTTTTCGGAGGCAATCATAATGATTCAGAAAAAGTTAAAGATGTCGAAAATGAAAAGCAAGTTATTAATGAAAAACAAGAACATGATACGGTAAAGGATGTAAAATTTGTGAAACCTGAGATTAACATTGTCGAAACCCCAGATGAGTTAAATGAAAAAGAGTACTCGAAGATTAGGGATGATAGATCTGCTCCTACTTCATGGAATCGAAAAACTCAAAAAGAAGCTGACAGCCCACATATAAAACATAGTATTTTTCGATTTATATTTTACTTAATATTCCTATTTTTTACAACTTTTATTTATTAATTGGTTTTTAATTTTATTAGAGGCCATTCGTGGAAACAAAAAAATCACATGCACAGTGTACTTTGCAGAACAATTCGATTATTTACGGCGTAGATGTGGAATCGAGGATATTTATGTGGATTCATTGTCTAGATGTTCTTCATGGAAAGTAAGCGGAGGTAAAAGTGCTAGTACATTTTTTAAAACGCAAGGTAATGTTAGATTTTCTTTGAACGTTTTATTGTTATTAATTAATCTTGATAATAAATTATATATAATTTTTTTGTATATAAATAGATGACCGGCTAGTCATAAAGCAGATGGTTAAATCTTGGAAAATTTCGGAAAGAGATGCCTTAATACAATTTTCTCCAAAGTATTTTGAATATATGAACAAATCCACAAATGTATGTAAAATTTTTTAGCTCATTATCAAGTTTTCCTAAGTCACCTAACCAAATTTCTTTACATAAAGAAACCATCTATATTAGCAAAAATATTTGGATTTTATAGCATAAAAATTAAAGACATTAAAAAGAATAATATTATAATGAAGATGGACGTTCTTGTAATGGAACAATTATTCTTTGAAAAAACTATAACAAGAGTATGTAATTGTACATTACAAAATAAATAGATACTGTAAAATATGTCCCATAAATAATAGCTATCATATCTTTGCAGAAATTTGACTTGAAAGGGATACAAGAACGTCATACAAAGGAACAGCTTGAGGATGCTACATTATGGGATGGGGATTGGGTAGATGGTAAGATTATACATCAATTTAGATTTACATTGTATGACAACAAATTTAATCTGATATTTAATTAAATTATATAGGTCGATATAAATCAAAATTTTTGACATATTCTTATGGCAATAAACTTCTTAGGGAAGCTATAGCAAATGATACACAATTCTTATGTGATGCAAATATTATGGATTATTCATTACTCCTTGGTGTTGATGATAAAAAAAATGAAATGATTGCAGGAATTGTTGGTAAGGGTTTTTCATTGAATTTATGTAATTAACTAGTATGGTATTATGCTAATTGTATTTATTAATATATTATTCAGATTTTATTGGTGAATATACTTTGTATAAAAAGCTTGAATCCCGTGGAAAAACGCTTGGCCGCAACGCAAAAGAAGTTACGGTAATACCGCCAGATCAATATAAAGACAGATTCCGAGATTCAATAGAACAATATTTTTTGGCGATACCAGGTAATATAAATGTAAATTACCCTTTTTTATACCGTATAACCGTGAAATAATGCGCAGGGTGTAATTTCGAATTTCAGTCAAATTAAGCTTAATTTGGGCCATTATTCAAAATAAAGCCCTCGTGCGTTATTCCGCGGTTATACGGTAATCACAATCATTATATATTAAAGTTTATATTTGATTTTTGAAACAGACAAGTGGACAAAAACATACGGTGATAACAATCCACAATCATTGGTTACGGATGAAATGTCTCCCATAGGATGCACACCACCTTCATCACCAACTTCATTTGTACAAAGCTCTACGTTAATAAAATTGCCAAGTGTATTATAACATTTATTTTTTAAAAAAACTCAATATTTTTTGTAGGATATCTTGCATTTTATCTCAGCGACTTGGTACGTGTATTTATAGTTGATATGTAATTATATATATATATTTATTTAGTGTGTGGTGTTATGTTTTTTTTTTTTTTTTTAACATCAAATGAGCTATTCAGGGTATTGCATTTTGTAGCAGTTTTATTTTAGTTCTAGCTCATTTTCTTAACTATTAGATTTCGCATTTAATTTAAAAACCATATATATTGTATAAAATACATATTAAATTTCTAAATCTTCGAATTATGTAAAGCATTCTTCAAATAATTATAATAAATCTAATTTACTATACAGAATCTTAATTAAATCTAGTTATTTTATTTTATTTATACGATTAGATTGATCACGAAGTAATTCAAACAAATAAAAACTCAAAATCAAGTTATATTTTTTAATATATATCACAAACAGATATACAAAATTAACAGCACAGTACTATAATCTTGAAGCGATCAAATTCCTATAGTAAACGCCAATTAACAAGTGAGTAAATATAAACTTTAATCAATATATTTTTTGAGTAGCTGAAGTGACCTTGAATACCTCAGAAGATAGTGTGTTAGCAAGTGGAATGGAAGTGTTTCAAAAAACATTCTTCCCTTGAGTGGCTGCACGTGTTTATTCTGGAGACATAGGAACTCACTCATATTTGAACAAAATTAATTATGCTAACCGACTAACCGTTGTCCTTTTTTTTGATATCTAATCTATTGATACATCAAAAAAAAAGAACATGACGTATTTTCATTTTGAAATTTCCACCTTTTTGAAAATTGCATGTTTGACTCACCGAATATATTACGTTCGGTACAAAATGATTCGAAATGTCATACATATGCATCCTGAAATAACGCGCGGGTGCTCAAAATAACGTGCGGGTGCGCGTTTATTACGGTAAAATGATTGACCGGTTAGAATCGCTAACAAAAATGCACTGGTTAACAGTCAAATGCCATGTGACATCGTCTAATCATGCAGATTTGGTTAGTTTATACAAAATCAACAAAAGAAAAAAAACAATGAAGGGGAAAGACATGAAAATAAATAAAGTTGCCAAGGAAGAAGCGATCCGCAAAATACTGATACGCGATTTTGTCATAACGATAATAGTGTATCATCGTAGTATTAACTTGATTTTACCTATTTTAGCAGTAGATAACTTAAATGATGTACTTTAAATAGAAACTGATAGCTAACCATACAAATTTCCCACGGTAAAAGAATTTTGCAAATATAGTCTAAAAAAAAAAAAAAAACCTTGAAATACTAAAATAGTGATCGAAAAATTAGCTTAGTTGGGCTAAGACATAGAATCACCGATCAGACTTATGTACTCTAAAATCTTTTGTTGTATAGGACTATGAATCTCGTTGTTGAAACTAGAGTGACATCATATTGTGCTAATATAATTTGAAAATTGACAAACGAAATAACTAACTAAAAGAAAATTATCAATATTGATATCGATATTTTTCATGGGTTTTATATGTAATAAAAAACTCCCATAATGTAAAAGAGTGTAAAAGATGCTGTAAATTATAAATTTTTTATTCCTTATGTCGTCTTACATGGATTTCAGAAATTGTAAGTTTTTATGTATCAAACTGTAACCTATATAAAAAGAACGGGACAGTATAAGGAATGAATAATATCCATAGTCTTTAGCGTTCTTATCTAATGACCTACCCAATATAGCGCGAAATAATGCTCGTTGCATTATTTTGGAAATTGCACTATTTGAATACTGTTAAACCCCCTCAAAAACGATATGTATGATGGACAGATTTTGTCAGTATAAAGCGTTATCAGATTTGAAAACATTATAAACTATTAGATTCATATAGCGGAAGCGGATTGATTTTTTATTAGATTTGACAGGTTATCAATTTTAACAGACAGTACGTATGGATCTAATCGGTTATATTATATGTACGGGGTGGGGTGGTCGGTCAACTAATAAAATCAAACCTATATGTGGACCTTTAATAGATTACCATAGTACAGATTTCTAACGATTGTGATTGGCTAATTTATTGTAATATAAAAAAAGTGTTAAGCTATCACTATTGCTACATAAAAATTTTATTAAATTTCATTAACGCATTTTGCACACTAAAATCCACCTCTTCAATTTTATTTTTTTCTTTTCTAATATTTCATCTAATACTAATAATTCTGTTCTTAATATCCTTTTTAGAAAATTTTGTTTGTAAAAGATATAACTTGGATTCTTTGAGATCTAACAACATATTATAATGGGTTTTAAGATCTAGTTTATTGAACATGTCCTTAACTTGTTGCTAATATACAATTATATAATAAATTTTTGTAGTAATGAACTCATAAAGTAGAAGATAATTTGATAATTTAGAATTTAACACATTACAAAAATTATCAAATTGTTCATAAAAATTTGGATTTGAAAGATTGAGTGTTTTCAATCCAAAATCATTTGAATTGCAATCTTTTAGATTATTTTCAAGTTGGTGAATATATATTATCTTTTGTTTGAACAGTTCAAAAACTGTTGGAATATTTAAAATAATATGTTGACAATTTTAACAAAAGGTTGTGCATAACTTTCTTCTAAACAACAAACTGACAAATATAGTTTTAGTCATTAAGTTATTTATTTTTCAAAATGAACCAATGTTTTTTTATTTTTCTTTCTAATAAATTAAATATTTCTTCAAACTTTATTTTATCTAACAATTCTAGTGTGTTTAGTAATTCTTCTAAAAAAAACATCAAAGTTATTTATTGCATCTGTTAAAAAATCTAACTATTTATAAACTTTATTTGACATTTCATGTACATATTATCTAGAAGATAAGTTAACCTAATTTTTATTATTAAATATTCATATTACAGCATCTTAACTGACAAGAAACTTCATTAATAAACTAAAAAAATAATCATTAAATTTTACTAAACATTTTAATTAAATATTTAATTTTTTATTATTTAATCAAATATGGAAGAGACATTAATTATTTAAATAAGATATAGTTGTATTAGAATAAGTTTCTAAGATTTTAATGAACTATTCTGCAAATTGAAGATGTGACTTTTTTTAAAAAATATTAGTTAGTTATATATAATTCATACTTCTAACAAATTTGTAACAACATTTGATATTATAAATAATAATATTCAATAAGTGATTTATAAAGTTTCTAAATATATTTTGATTTGATATTCATAGAAACATTAGTATTCTTATTTTTATAGTCATCATGAAGATATCAAATAAGATGTAAAAGATTAAATAAATAAGATTTTCTTGAAAATTCTAATATCTATTTGAAGGTTTTATATTCAAAATTAGTAAACACAATATTGATAATATATAATATGTATCTAATTCTAATTAAATTAGAATTTGTTAATTTATTAAATTTAACTATAATTTTATTAGTATTTTCTAACAAATATACTATATTATTAGTAAGTTATATTATATATTTTTGCATATCAAGATTATATTTTTGACAAATATTAATAACTGATTTTGTAATCATATTAGCATTACATCTTTTTATTATTTGCAAACTAATCATACTAGCTATAGAATAATTTTGTTTCTTATCTTAATACATAAAACAAATAATTAAATTTTTATCTTGATTATAAGTTGATTCATCAGCAGAAATACCAAAAGCACTTGTTTGTTGAATATATTTAGTAAAATTTAAAATAGTCAACTTTTTAGTAGTTTTTCTATTAAAAACTTGTAGATTAATCTTATACACTTAACAGTCAAATATATTAAAACTTGGCTAAATTATACTATTTTGGTTATTAGTCAAACTATATCTAAAAAATAGTACTAATTATTTGATTTAAAAGTTATTTGACTTTTTTTTTAAATATATCTAAAGAATTTTTTTAGATCTAAATACTAATAAACATATAGCTAATATTTAATATAAAGGTTTGTATTTTTTTTTTACTTTTGCTAAGGTTATAGTTATTAGCAGCTATTGCCTTTATTGAATTTTAATTATAATTATATAACTTATACAAAATGAGTATACAATTAGTCATACATACAATTTTTGATTGTCTATTTTAAGTAGTCTGTCTGCATAGTAAGTTTTATATTAACTATTATATCTGCAATCTATTAGAAGATTGCTTATTTAAATATTCTAATTCTTATACTTATACTGACAAATAGTGCACAAGTTTCTATACACCTAAGTGCTGTTTAACTTAACTGTAACCTTCTTTTCTATATATTTGTCAAGCTGTTATACATTTCAGAGTATATCACTTAACTGATAGATGTTAAGAGATTCCTTTACTAACTAACTATTTACATTTAATTTTTTTGTTAACAGGATTCACCTTTGTAGAGTTTACCCAAACCTTAGCATCAACTTTATAACATATCTCTAATACTTATAATATACCTCTGCTTTTGATCTCAGATTTCTAATTTAGATAGCTCAATAGAATTATGATCTGTTTTTGGTACTTTAGAATTTGTTTTTTTTCTTTAGTTTGAGACTTTTGGCAACCTGGTTGATGGTATCATTTTTTAAGATTCTTGCCTATCTGATTTCTTCTACATTAGTATTCATTTCCTAAATCTAGCCTTTACAATAGTACTGTCAAAGATTTATATTACCTTTTTACTTAGATTTTCTCAAATGGACTTCAGCTTCCTAATTCTACAGATTTATATACTCACAAGAACTTATCTTGGATTTGCATTGTCTAATGTTAGTTTGCATTTCTTTGTATAACTCCAATATTGTGCAGATACTCTATGACCTGTTAGTCATTCTGGTATAACTGTAGTTACAGGTATCTTATTGCAACTAATTGAAAAAATGTCATTGCTATAATACTATTTATATATTATATAGATGATTATTCAAATTTTTGCTGTTAATGGTTTTGAACTTACTACTTATCACTTGGAAGGTTAACAACTTATTCATTTTACTAAGTTGACACATTCTTTAAGTTTTGTATTTAAGATGCTGATTTGTGATCAGAATATTTTAACTTTTGTAATTAAGGTTTGATTTTTTTAATTAATTTTTTATTTTGAGATCAAAACTAATTATATTCTTTTTGTAATGCAGTATAGCTTAATTGTGGCTGATAAAAAAAAGTTAAAATTACTTTAACTAATTGCTATTGTAAATATAATAAAATAATTTTTTTTTTATTCTTTCCTTTAGAATGTCTCATATTTTCAAGCACCTTGATTGCATTTTTTTTTCTTTATTAGTTAAGTTTTAGAAAAATTCAGTAAGATTATTTTTAGAATTTATAAGTAATTTTTGTTTTTTAATACTATATATAAGATCTAGAGTATTATTAAATCTTTATTATCAAGACATTTAAAAAAATCTGTTACTCTTTTAATTTTTTTGTTTTTTTATAATTGGCTGTTAGTTGTATTATTTAACAATATTTTTTAAAATATATTGGCATCGTAATTATTGATGGTAAATAAAACATTATTTTTGTTAACATTTATGTTTGTTTTTATACTTTTTTTAATAATTATTAAAAAAAACAAAAACACTTAACAATTTAATAATAATTAAGTGATAAATTTTCTAATTTCTTTTATATAATTAAAATATAATTGATTTTTATAACAATTAATAAATTAGTACAATATTTAAAATGCATACAATTAATTTTTTTTTTTTTTTTGGTATTAAGGTGAGGCCTTGCTTATATCTTTATTAATAATTTAAAATAGTTACATGTA
>CAJVQA010008910.1:0-12550 GCA_910591915.1 Cetraspora pellucida
AAAGTTAACAGAGTCATATGCTTTACTCATATCTTGTGAAAGTAGCCAAATGTCTTTATGATTGCAAGTAGCATCTTCAATAAGATTGTTGAGAATATGAATAGAGATTGAAGTGCTGTTGTTAGGAATTGCAACATAATTTAAAAGTGAGAGAATAGGATTAGAAGAAAATATGATGCTTAGTTTGTTTGTAAGAATTTTGGTATATAGTTTGTGAATATGTTTGACAAGACTAATTAGTCGAATAAGATTAAGATCACCATCAAAGGAGTTACATTTAGAAATAAGATAAATTCTGCTATGTTTTCATTGCTTAGGAATTCTATTTTCAAGAAGGCAATGTTTAAAGAGACTGATAATGACAGAAATGAATTCAGAGCTGATATGTTTGAGCAGTTTATAACTAATGCCTGTAGGACCACAGACTTTATTGTTAGGAAGCTGAAAAAGAGTTAGAGAGAATTCTTCATTTGTAATAGGGGAGTTTAGAGATTAGTACCAAGTTGGATTGATATAGGGGAGTGGGAGATAATGTTGTTACCAAAAATTATCAAAAAGAGTTTGATTAATAGGTCTAAATGCAGTCCAGTTATGAAAATGTGATTGAACATGCTATTTAATGAGTGATGGGTCAGTTATAAGCTCATTAGGTAATTTTATATTGGAGAAATGAACAGTTTGATGATAGTGATTAAGGATGCTATTGATAGCTTGTGTAGGATGTGATGTAAGAGTAACACATCTTTTGTCAGTGGCTTTGTTAATTTATTGTCGAAATAAAAAGTGATTGTTAAAAGCATAAAATTTAATAATTCAATAAACATTTTATTTTAAAAATATATGATTTTTTTTAAATATTAAGGTGAATACTTGTGACCCAGGATTTTATTAATAGTATATTTGGCTAATGGTTGCATTACAACCACAGGGGGCAACTATGGAAAGAGTGTACAACTAGTCACTTGTACAACTTTAGTCATTGTCTAATTTAAGTAGTCTGCTCAAAGTTTCTACACTAGCTGCTATATCTGGAACCTGCTTGTAGGTTTCTTATTTAACCATTCTAGTTTCTGTATCCACCAATCTACCTTGTCTACCAATGATCCCAGCTAATATTGTTGAAAATATGTTATGATCACTAAGTCTTTAAAGTAGTTTTTTGGAACCTTTAATATTATACTAAACCTTTCAGAATTTTCTATATTTCATTCTTTTAGTTGACCTGATATTGCTATGATCAAGATCAACACTGGTGATTAGAGTGTATCATTAAACTCCTATGCTCTTGTAGAGTTCATTCCAATCCTGGTACTAACTTCACAATATATTCCTATTATTTTGATATTCAATTCAAGTTCTATTAAGTTGTCATTTCAGATTGTTCAGAAAGTTAGACTGTAACTATATCTCTGGTTTATATGTTTGCTGGCATGTACTCTTTTTTTCTGAATCTGAAAATTCAAATAGCCTGGTTGGTTCATTTGGTCCTTCTTCAAAGATCAGTACATTTGCTCAGTTTTACAAGTTCTAGTTCTATTTTATAGGTCTAGTCTTTACAATAGTATCATTAAAAGTTCAGATTACCTTTCTATTCAGGTCTTCCAAATGGGCTTCTTTTTTTTTCATTTGGTTTATATGATTTATATGATTACAAGAACTTATTGTAAGTTTGCACTACTTAGTACTGATTTGCATTCCTTTATATAACTACAGACCTTGTTCTAAAGGACAATGTTATGTAACTGTTATACAAATAGTATGTGACCTATTAGTCATGCTAATGTGATACAAATAACAAGTATTTTATCCTAAACAATTATAAGAGACAGTTAACTGTAATACAGAAAGTATTTTCAAATTTTCTGTTAATATTGAGATTTGAACTCTAGATCTGTCACTTGAGGATAACAACCTAACCACTTTATTAAGTTACCACACCTCTTTTAAAAATATATATTATTGTCATAAATTACATAAAATTATAAAAACTAATTAAAAAAATGTAACTGTATTTTTTTTTTCTTTATTTAAGCAATCTTGTTTATAAATAGATATATAAGTTAATTTATTCAAGTCTATCTAAGTTGATAGTGTTATGGATAAATCTGACCTAAAATCATGAAAAAATATTGCATAACAGACTATGATATATATTATGAAAACTATTGTATCATGATGCCCACAACCTAAAATTGAATAAGTACTTTATTAAGTGATAGCACTGATCTATTGGAGAAAAAGTTACCCACCCAATTTGAAATATAACTATCAAGGTAATAAATATTACCTTAACAGGTAAAGCCTATGGCTGTATCAATGTATTGTCATATGTTGGATTGTATAATAATTAGAAAAATTCTAAAGTAATGATAAATGAATTAAAAGAAAAAGAAAAAAGTGTTTGCAAAAAAGAGAAATATGGTTGGTAACAATAAGAAAAAGTTACCCAAGCTGTATCAAAGTTTCATTCTTTTCTCTTAAGAATTCTTTATAAAAATAGTTTGAATTCTTTTTTGTAATGTATATCTTCCCACCTTTTTAATAATTAGAATTGAATTTTCTGTATTGTATCAAAATAAAAACCAAATCACTTTTGAATAACAATCTGTTTTAAATAAATAAAATAAAAATTACATAAAGTTCTAATTATTAAAACCAAATTATTAAATAAATAAAATCTTATACTTTTTTAACCATATAACATTAAATCTGAATCCCCTTTGTGACATTCTCAAGACTGCCTTTGATCAGTACCAAATCGAATCTGCATCATCTGTCTTGAATAATGTTACATAACATTAATATTTATAAAGCACCAATTTATTGTATTTCTTTTTGTTCTAATAGTACTGTTCTCAACCTAGTAGTCTATATCAATATAATTATAATTTAGTTATTTGACTTATTTAAAATTAATTATTGTATTTAAAGATGATTTGTTTATATTCAATCAAATTATCTACAAATTTGATTAGAATTTTTAATAATAAGTTTTATTTATTTATTTATTTATTTTAATATTAATAGTAAGGTCATGCCTTTAACTTTATTGAAATTCAATTAAAGTTTTTATAAAGAAAAGCTTGCTTTTAAATTACATATAAAGAATAAATAATCAGACATATAATCTGCAATCTAAACTACAAGAGTAACTAAGGCTCACCTATATTTGGGTGTTAGTAATAATATATAAGAGAGAAGTATGATATTTAATCCATTAAATAGTCCAAAGATCAATTTTAGTAATAATTTGTGGTATTGTGAAAGAAGGTAATAATAAACTAAAAAGAGAGTTATGAGTTGAGTTTATAAAAAATGCAAATGAAGACTGTACTGAATATGAAATACAATATGAAATTCATATTAGTTTATATATTAGTTGGTTTAAATAAAAAAAAATTTGATAGAAAGAAAGGTAGCTATATGATAAGGAATAGAAGTATTATGAATAATAGAAATAAGGTCAATAGGAACTAAGTCAGATAAAATAGAAATATGAGATAATATATAAGAAAAGTTATATAGTCTAAAACTATTAAGTATAAGAATATCTTGATGTAGATTAAAAACAAAATTAGCAAATATATCAAAAACAGTAGCATTTAAAATGCAGTTAAGAGAATTAGAAATTAAACAATAGATTGTCTGAGTGGAAGGACAAAGAGTCCAATGTAATGAAGAGCTAGTTTAATTGCATTGATAGCAAAAAGAAAATTAAGAAGAATTACATTTGTGAAGAATATAATGAACAAGTAATTTATCTAAGAGAATTTTAATATGAAAGATTTTTAAAATAGAGAAATAAAAGCTATAAACAAAGTTAGAAACTTTTTGATTGTTATTAATATAAAGCCAAGTGGCTTCATAGTTAATATTAGATACAATAGTAGACTATTGTTGAAAACAATATTAGAATATCCAAAGTGTTATAATATAAGCTTAACAAATAGTGCAGATAAAGCATCAAATAAGAATCTCAATAGAAAATTGGTCAATAAATAAAATATATGTGAAGTTATAATGGTTATTACTTAAAAATATTAAAAAGAATAGTATTTGATGCCTATGATTAAGCTGCTCAGCAAGATTATTAAATAGGTCATCTTGGTATGCAGTAACTTCGTAAAAAATGAGCTAAATATTATATAAGTTAATAAAGTTAATAAGAGTTTGTCAAATAAAGAAATATTAAGTATGAATATAAGAAAATTTAAAAGCTGATGAGCAAATACTGTGATATTTGGAGATTACAGATTGTAAGTTAGTAAAAATATAAACAGAACAGTTTCTGGAAGCAGTAATGATTGCTAAAAGAATAGCAAGAATTTTAGTTTTAAAAGAAAATAATAGAAGTTTAACTTGTACTTGAAATGAATGAATAGTTGTAGAGTTATTAACTTGAACCCATCCTATGTTAATAGAATATTGAAAAATACCAAGCTCAATAACAGAATTATCAGTACAAAATAAGATAATAGTTAGGTTATAATTAGAGTTAGTAATAAACTGTAAGCTGTTAATGAGTTATCCTAATTGAAAGATGCAAGATAATTGTTGTGAATTGATTGTTAATAAAGGAGGTGAAATATGTAAAGGATGTCAAATAGTTACAGAGTATGCAATATCAAGAAATTTGACATGTAGCTTAAGAGTTTTATCAAGATTAATATGACAAAGTAATTTAGTAACCAAATTTGTAGAATAAAAATAGTGCATTTGTTAGTGATTGTATTTAAATTAAGATGACATTTAAAATATATAATAATAGTAGAAGAAGGGGTAAAATAAGAGTTAAAAAACTGAAACTAAAATAAACAGTATCAGTAAGTAATAAGAATAAGGCCTATAGGACTATTATGCCTTCTGGCCTTGTTGACAATAATTTGATTGTTGAAAACAATAAGTAATCAAGATTTGGTATTAGAATTAAAGTGTTCAGTAATATAAAAAAAGTAGTTTAATTGAGATAGATTAAAATGATTATATAATATATATTGATAGGAAAACTTGTAGTAATGTTCTCAAAAGTAGTAAGCCATTGAGGTATAACACCTTTAGAGTATTTGTTTAGTCTAGAAGAAATATAATGCCAATGTAATAAATAAAATTATCATAGATAATAAGTTGATCAAAAAAGAGAAGTTTGTGGTGTCTAAGTTCTTCTTTAAAAACAGAGTATTTAGAATGGGAGAAGAGAAAAGATTCAAGAAAGATAGTTCCATCATGTAAAGTATAAAAATATTATAAGTTGGATTAATTGAGAATGTCTAACCAATATATTTAATAAGTTGTATAATTTTAAAGATTGTAGTTAAGTAATTAGGACTATTAATAATTAGGTTGGGATAAGAGAAAATGCTAATTGAAAACCAAAGATTGTTTTGTAATTGTTGGATTCAAATATAAGTAGATGTGCCTAATAGGTTAGGATTATTAAGTTATTTAAGAAGATTAGATAAATGATGTTGCAGTTGAATGTTCCAAATGTGTTTGATCTTATAATTTTGTGGATGTAAAAGAGTACTAGAAGGTATTGTACAACAAAGTTTGGCTTTAAGTTTGACAAGACCCATATGCTAAGTGAAAATTTTGTTGAAGTTAATTGGTTGATTACAATATTTTGAAATCAATATTCAAGAATAGGAATAATTACTGTGTTAATGATATAGTAAGCATATGAGTTAGTAATGTGTTTGGTTTTAGCAATTTGAATTAGTTAAGAAGATTCAAAAATAAGTAGTTGCTCAAACTAAACTAGCAATCTAAAAATTTGAAAGCTATTTTAGAAGAGTAAAGAGGAAGAAGATGGTTATTATAATAGATAGATGTGTAATGAGGTAGGGGATTGTTGGTAACCAAAATGGATTTTGAAAGATTGACTTAAATATGACTATAGCATAGAAGGATTTAGCAATAAATAATATATGTGATAGTTCAAATTGTAATAAAGCAATTCAAAGAGTATTATCCATATAAGCCAAAACAGAGCACTATTTTTAAAATAAGTTAGATGTTTAAAGTTTAAGGTTAGTAGTCCATGAGGATTGTAATTTGTAACCAGAAATGTTTGAGTATATATAGGAGATAAGTGGATCATAATAAATATGTCATAACAAAGAAGTAATAGTTTCATTTTGGTTAATACTATTGTGAACTAGATAGAATGAAGTTAAATAAGATTAGTTATAACTTGATTGTGATGATTAATAAGGAGGTTAGAAAGAATGTTAATAGTAGATGAAGAAAGTGAAAGTCAAGAAAGTACATGTTTAAAGAGAAGAAGTTAATAGAGTCATAGGTTTTACTCATATCTTGTAAGAGTGATCAAATGTTCTTATAGTTGCAAGAAGTATCTTCAATAAGGTTATTAAGAATATGAATAGGAATTAAGGTACTGTTGTTGGGAAGAGCAACATAATTAAAAGGTGAGAGAATGAAATAGGTTGAAAATACGGAACTAAGTCGATTGGTAAGAATTTTAGTATAGAGTTTGTGAATATGTTTGACAAGACTAATAGGTCAAATAAGATTAAGATTACCATCAAAGGTATTTCATTTAGGGATAGAATAAATGTAATAATGTTTCTATTATTTGGAAATTCTGTTTTCAAGAAGACAACAGTTAAAAAAAACAATAATAACAGAAATGCATTGAGGACTAATATGTTTAAACATTTTATAGCTAATGTTTGTAGGACTATAGGCTTTGTTATTAGGTAATTGAGAAAGAGTTTTTAGAAGTTTATCATTAGTAATAGGAAAATTAAGAGAGTGATAGCAAGTTGGATTAATGTGAGAGAATGAAAGGTAGTGTTGTTGTCAAAAATTATTAAAGATATTTTATTGATAGGTTTATATGCAGTTCAGTTTTAAAAGTAAAATCAAACATGTTGTTTAATAATTAGTAAGTTAGTAATAAGCTCTTAAGAAAATTTTATATTAGTGAAGTGAACAAATTGGTGATAATAATTGAGAATGCTGTTTATAGCCTGAGTAGGATGTTAACACATCTTTTGTCAGTGACTTGGTTAATTTGTTGTCAAAGTAAGAGAGAGTTTTCAAAATGACAAGTATGAAAGAGTTGTTTTAAGATTGAGTGAGCATGTTGAAGCCAAGTTTGAATAAAGGTTGAGTCAGTAGAAATAGGTAATTAAAGGTCACATTATAACTGTTGTTAATTTGGAAGATGTTTTAATTAATATAGAAGGTATTGAAATGTTGAGTAAGTTTTTTAACAAGTTTAATAATGTGACCAAATTTTTGAGAGATAGGTGTAGTAGGGTACTGTGAGGTGAGTATTGATAGTTGTAGCTGCATTTATGAAAGACTTTATTAGAAATAGTATGGATAGCAAAATAAATAATAGAGTATTGAATTTTGTGCCAAGTGGTTTCAATATTCTCATAAGTTTTATTATTGATAGGAGTTTTGTGTAATAAAAGTTGTTGAGATAGAGTATCTGCAAAGAATTCTTAGTCTTTTATAGATATGGCTTTGTAGTTAAAAATACAACAGTTAATGCCAGTATATTTATATAAGGGTTTGCTATAAGTATGTAGAAATATCCAGATAGAGAAAAAAATAAATGATCACTAGAAATATAAGTTTGACTATTATCAAGACTGTAAGAAAAAAAAAATTGTATATTAAATTGGTCAGTTCAGATGTAGTTAATATAACTATTGCTAGTATTGTTAAACCAAATAAAATGTTTGTTGTTAAAGTAAGCTTCAATATTATATATATTAGAATTATTAAGAAAGTTAATAAGTTTATATTTAGAAGAAGAGCTGTTAGTATTGTACTATATATTGAAGTCACCAAGAATAATGGGATGAATATGAAGTTGAGAGGCTTATTGAATTTAGTTAATTACTTTATTTTGGGTTTGGTTACAAGTAGAAGTATCAGTTAATGACAAATATACTAAAATGATATGAAGCTTGATCTTACTTCAAAAGAAAATATCAAGTGCTCTAGCACCTCCAAGATGAGTATGAACATTATAAACATGAGGTTTAAGATAGTTGTGAATCATAATAGCAGTACCTTCTATAGAGGTAGGAGAGTTGGATCAGTAGTAAGTGAAGAAGTTATTGTTACAGAAGAAGAAATTAGATTTATTAGAGGTTTTTGTATCTGTGATGCTTATAATGAATATGTTATAATTAAGGCAGTAATTCTGTTATGCTTCTCTCTTAGTAGGTTCATTAAAGCCTCTGACATTGTGTGTAATAATAGTTAGGTTGAGATGATATAAAGTTGAATTTGATGATAATGAGAAAAGAAGAAATTTGTTAAAACATGTATGAAGATCATAGAGGATTAAAGATATTATAAACAATATTTCAAAATTGTCTTCTACAGAGTTGATCACTATATGCTCAGCTCTCATAGCTATGCAAGATACTATAGACTGTCCTGTATGTTAGGTCTGATTATTATTATTCTGGCCTTTCATATAAATAGGCTTTTCTATCTGCCTACTTATCATATTTTCTTTACTAACTACAATAGGTGTGTTTTTTAGTAAGGTAATGGCTGCTTTAATGTTGGTTGTAGAAGAAAAAAACTTAAAAAGAAGATTGTAAAAATAGTAAGTCTAAGATAAAAACAGGTTAGAAATAAAAATTAAATTTCTTAGATAAAAATTTTTTAGTTACTGGATAAGTAATATCATTAAAATATTTAATTATTTGTAAGTAGGTTGGCTTTTGTTTTTGATAACATCAAAGTATATAATAATTTGAGCAAGGAATTTAGTATTGATAATGTTTTTTGTAAGTAAGTTAATAGCCTTCTTTTTGGACAGAGACTGTATATTATGATTTTAGCAATGGTTTGGTAGTAGAGAGAGAGGTAGCAGTAGAAGTAATAATTGTGATGTTTAGAATTAGTTTTTACTTTGTTTTATTTACAAATAAAGCTTTCAGCTTAGTTAGCAAGTTTGTCTAAGGTTTTAGTAAGGATAGGTTGGTCAAGTAAAGTAGCATATTTTTTATTTTTGTGAAATAAAGTAGAGTTGAAAGTTGGATGTATCCAAGTTTCATTATTCTGAAGAGGAAATAATGTGCAAGATTTAGTTAAAATATCATTAAATAGCTTGGTACTTTTATGGAATTTTTTGTCATTAAGATATTGACAATTTTTGTTGTTGCAAGTTAGACAATGAAAGTTAGCAACACAAGATGCTTCTTTACATTACTTCTGAAATGAATTGTGTTTTTTAAATATATAAGTTTCAAGAAGATGTTTAGAAAGTTAAAGGATAAAATATTAATGGAATTGAATTCTAAAAGAGGTGCAGATTTTTTCTTTATCAATATTAGAAGAAAATTGTTTATTGTAAAAAGAATAATAGATATCAAACCAGGAGTTAAAATGATCAAGAGAATTTTTTAGTAAAGAAATACAAAATCTTTCAAGAAAGAGTGTTTTGGAAATATTAAAAAAGAGTTTAATATTAAATCTAGCATCTAACTGAATAATAAGATATTTTTGTTTAATATTAGTAGTTTGTATTAAAAATTCAATTTTAAATCTTTTAGATCTAAGCTGAATGTTTTCAGCAAATTTTTGATAATCAATAGACTAATAGTTATTAGATAAGAAAAGATGAAGACGAGCAAGATTGAGACAGAGTTGGAGGTATTTGTGAGCTATATATAGAGGAATAATAACTGATAAAGCAAAGATTTTAAGATAAAATAAGTTTTATTTATTAAATAATACAAATTTACTAATATATAAAAAATATAAAAATAAAGATTGCCATTTAATCTAATCTTAAAGTACTAATTAAAAATAATAAAAACTCAACTTTATATATATAAAGTAGATATTTTATATATACAAATATAAGATCTAATAAGAAAAGTCTTTAAAAATTAAGACTGTGTAGCTTATATAGTAAATTTAAAAAATTATTGAATTTTCTATTTCTAGTTCTTGTACTACTATTACAGTTACAAAACTTAATTATCAATCTAATATCAAATTGATATTATTTTATTAATATTTATTTTTAAACATATTATTTTACTAATATGTTATTTTTATTTTTATTTTTTTCTTTAAGTAGTTATACTAGTACTTTTATTAAAATTTTAAAATTATATTTGCAATTTTATAAATATCCTTAATGCTTAAATCTAGCATTACCCAGCTATCCTACTGATACTTAAGTGCAATCTGTTGCATTACTTTAAGCAGAAGTAAGCTGCTTGTTTGACTATTTAAAGTTTATAATAAAAGAGTCTTTTTTTCTATGACAAATTTCAAAATTGTCTCTTATGCTTCTTTTTTGATTTGTTTTTCTTTTTCTTTTATCTTTTTTCTATTCTTTGCTGATTCAGTTTTTTTTTTATTTGATGCTATTCTCTTCTTTTTCTTTTTCATTCTACATGTTATTCTTTTGTTTTTCTTCTATTTATTAATTTTCTCACATCAGATTCTCTATACTTGTTTGTAAAATGTATCCCAGGTCATTTTTGCTATTATGTTCATAAACTGTTGCCTTGATTTTGTGCTTAGGAGCTGTCTTAATCTGTTTTGTGTTTCTTTTAAAATAAGACTTTTAATTAGTGTTTCTTTTATTTTAATTTTTTCAGCTTTTATTTTTTCAAAAAATGCTATATATAATATATAAAGAGGAGCTCAAACTTTTTCATCTTTTTTTAATTCCTTCTAGGCTGTTGCAATAGTTACTTTTTGGATTCTTTTCCAAAGATTTCTTTATCTTTTATATGTTGCCAAATATGTCTATATTTCTTTTGTTTTATCCTAGCAAACTTGGCATTATGTTATTGTATATATCTGGTCTTCTTTTGTTAAGCTCTTTTAGTATTGAAAGTTTATCTATTATACACTTTATAAATACACTTCTTCTGGCATTACTTCTTCTAATGCTACTTCTTCTCATTATGCAATGTACTTCTTTAGTTATCTTTAGTCTTTTCCAAAAGTATGTTCAATCATAAATCATAACTTCTGTTTTTGGTTCTAATTTTCTAATTGCCTTCATTTCTTTTCATTCTGCTTCTAATCTTGTATTCATTATTAACTTGCAAAGCAATCTTGCTAGTATGTCACTACATTTGTTTTTCTACTCTAAACAGTACTCTATTTCTTTGTAACTAACTTCTTTGTTCTATATTGTTTTTTTACTTGTTGTATCTTTTTCATTAGGCTATTAGCTTTATTATTCTATTTATTTTTACTATGACTTTTAATCTTAAAAAACTTTATCTAAATGTTTTTTGTTATAATAAGATCTCTAATTTTTATTATCCATATTGCATTTTTCCTTTTAAGAATCTTATTTCTGTTTATGTATTCTAAACCTCTGCTAATGTTTCTTATTATAACAATGCTATCTGTATATACTCCTATTTGCTTTTTTTTTGGTACTGTTAAAATTGCTGTCTATATTACTACTAACTCTACTACTGTTAATGTTTGGCATTCTTTTAGTTCTAGTGCTATCTTCTTTTTTAACTATTCTTATGTTTTATCTGTTTGCACCTATTCTATGCCATATTACTTTTACTTTTTTTATTTCTTCAGTTTTTAAATTTGCTGTTCAATCTATATATATTGTATACTTGTTCTTGTTCCTTATTATATTCTTTTTAAAACTTATATCATTTCTTGACTAATGTTCTCTTTTAAATTTTGTTATGTGATTATCTTTACTTCTAACTCTTTTATTGTTCTTAGTTCTTTAAGTTTCTATTCTTCAATCTCTGATTTCTTTATTTTTATTGCTTCTATTATTTGATTTATTACTATTTTGATCTTGTTGTTGCCTTTTCTTATCAATGCATCTATGATTACATTAATTTTGTTGTTTACTAATATGTTTATTTTACTAATATTTAATTTATATTTTATTAACAATAAATTTACTAACAATTAATTTTATAATATTTAATTTATTAACATTCAATTTACTAATACTTAATTTTTACTAACCATTAATTTACTAATAATCAAGTTTAATTTATTAAAAAGTTTATAGTCTGCACTAATGCTAATAAAATTTTACTATAATTATTTTATTAGTATTTAGTAATTAGAAGTTGATTATTAGTAAATTAAGTATCTTTAAAATAAATATATTAATAAATTAAATATTGATCAAATAAATTTATTAATAAATAAATTATTAATAAAATGTTATATTTATAAAATAAATATTAGTAAAATAAATAAAATTATATAAAGTTTTATACTATTTGTAGTAGCAATAAAATTTAATTATAATATAAAATTTTTATATTTTTATTATAACTATAAAGCTATTTATAAAATAAGATCTTTATATTTTAATTCTAATTGTAAAGCTAATACCAAATATTAAGTTTTTGAATTATTTATACTAGTTAGATTTTTTAATAATAGATAATATTTATTTTTTTATTTAATAATTAATTCTAATTATTGTAAGTAGTTAAATTTATATATAGTAAATATTTTTTTTTTTTTTTTTTTAACCTTAAGCAGTTACGCTAGTACTTTATTAAGATTCTTGAAACTAAATACATATAAT
>CAJVQA010008911.1:0-12550 GCA_910591915.1 Cetraspora pellucida
TTTGAAATATAGTGTAATCTCCATCATATATTCGCTTATTCTTTTAACTGCACCTATGTGTTTTTCCCATTGTTCATCAATTATAATCTCAATACCTAAACCTTTCTTCTTATCTTCAGCTGCGTTTGTCCAAAATCCTACGTATCTTCTGCCTGCTACATATGTTAAGAATTTTTCTTCTCTTTCTGTAAGATTTGTTTCTGTAATTCCTATTATTGTGATTTCTTCTTTTTCTGCCCAGCTGAGTAGATTTTCTAATTTCCAACCCTTGGTTTTGAGTTTATTAATATTATGACATGCTAGCTTTATTTCTTTTTTCCTTCCTTCTACTTTTCTTTTAGTAATTTCTATTCCATTTCTGTACTATTAACTTTTTCCTTCTCTCTAACCTTCCTGCTTTCTTTTTAACAAGGAGTTTCTTCTCTTCTTTTTTTGAAAACCTTTCTCTCATTCTGTAAGAACTCTTCAATTTCCTTGTTTATATTCATGGATTCAACTGTGATGCCATTAGGAGCAATTGGCAGCATCTCTTCCTGACTTCCATTTTATCTTATTTTGTTGTGTTTCAAGTTTCTCTAGTCTTTTGAGGATTTTTTTTAGAAGATTTTGGTTCTGTGTCTGTAAATCTTCTTTTTCTACATTAATGTTTCCATCACCTAACCATTCTACTATATCTTGTATTTGAGGATTGTTTCCTATTTCTATGCATCTTTTGTTTAAGTTTTGACTTCTTTTGTTTTCACTTTTCATTTTTCTTTATTAGTATTCCTATTCTCTAAACTTTCTTCCTCTATTTCCATATATCTTCTGCTCAAATTTTGGGTTATTCTGTCCTAGTTTCTTCTTCTTTTTTCTTGAGAACCTTCTCTTCTTTTAAATTCTCTTCTTCTTTTATTTGACCAGAATACATGAAAGTTGTTGTACATAATTGGTCTTGATTAAGCTATTTCTTTTTCTCTTTCTATTGCAAATGAAATTATTGCAGTTCTTCTTTGGTTTCTATTTCTATTCGATAGAATGTACACTGATTTTGCATCTTTATTTCTCAAAAATTGTAATAGCAAAACTTCTGAAGCATTACTTGGCAGTTCTGTTAATTTTGCTATATACTGCCTTTGTTTTTGTCTTACTTTGTGATCTTCTTTTTCTTCTGTTACTCTTATCAGTTTATGGTTATCAACTGGTATAGACCAAGGGGTACTTCTTTTTCTTAATTCTTCTATTTGAATTATTGCGAGAGCCTTGTATTTGGACCTTTTGACTTCTGTTATTTGTGTATTTTTGAATCTTCTGCATATATATTCAAGTTCCTTCTTATTTATGTTTGCTGGCAGGTTCCAGATTGTTATATGTTTTGTATTTCTTGCTTCTTTCTTCTCAGAGTCTGTATTTTCTTCTTTTTCTTGAATTTCAGAACTCTTTTTTTTATATTCTGTTGTTTTGTCTTTTCTGTTTTGGCAGTTGTTATTGTACTTCTTTTGTTCTGTTCTTCTGCTTTCTTTGTCTTCTTCTGATATCATTTTATACCAATTACTTTCTTTTTTACTTATTTTTTGTATTGCTTCGTTTCTATCAAACTCATAGTCAAAGTTTACCTCAATCTACAAATTTTCTCGTTTGAAGGTTTCTTTAATGTTTTTAATATGTTCATTGTCTTTTAATGACCATTTGATAAACTTTATACATTCTTCTTCTGTTTTTCAGGCACATTGTGTACTGGTATATTCACAAGTAAGCTGTTGTCTTTGTTGCAACTTCTTCTGCTTAGTGCCCATATGCTTTCTTCTAATGGAATTTCTACCATATTTATTTCTCTATCTACTATCTGTTTTCTTCTTTTTTGTTTTTCTTTTTTTTTAATGTTGAACTTTGTCTTGATTCTTTTCTATCTATTTCTATATCTTCTTGTTCTGTTTCTTTTATTTGCTCTTTCCTTAATTCTTTTTCTTGTATCAGTGGTTCTTCTTCTAGTTGGTCTGCATTTTTAATACTTATCTTTACTTTTGCTTTTCCTTTTGTAGTAAAGTCTTTTTCTTGTAATCTTTTTTTGCTTGTGTTGTTCTCTTTTATCTTTCTTTCGATTCTTCTTTCTGCCTCTTGTTCATCTTCTTGCTTTACTTCTTTTTTGCTTATTTCTTGTTGCACTATTTTTTTATTTTCTTGTTCTTGAGTTTTTCCAAAATCAATTTGTATTATATTTTTGTTCACTTCTGTAAAGTTAAGTTTCTTTTCTGGTTATTCTCTTTCTGCTCTTTTGATTAATTCTCTAGTTTTCCTCAATAGTGCAACTTCTGCTAGGCTTTGTTCTATAAGCATGGCTACAATTTTATCTTCTCTGTCTGGTATTATATATGTACTATTTGACTGATTAAAGAATATCTTATTGTGTATTCTATTCATTGCCCAGTATGCTCTTTTTATGAATATTGTTGAAAGACTTTCTTCACGCTTTATTAATTTCATATTCTATTTATATTTGTACTCTTCTGATTGGTTCTTCTTACTTTGCTTATCTATTTATAGAATTTATGTATATCAATATAAGATTTGCATATCTATTCTACTTTAGCAGCTTGCACGTGTCTGTTGTTGTTTTGCTGTTACATGTTTTGTGTAATGTAAACAGATCTACATTACAAAGTCTAATGGCAATTCCCTACTACTGTCATTTTCAAGTGAGTTTTTTGTTTTTCTTTAATAACTATACTATTATTTTTTGCAAAATAGACTTTTCTTCTATTAGTCTATTGCTTTCTCTGTTGCTGCTTCTTTCTGCTTAGAGCTACTTAAGGTGTTTTTTATTGCTGTTTTTGCTAAAATCTACTTTTTTCTTTAGTGATTTTTGTGTCAGAGTAATCAATAGGAAGAGTTTCCTCTTTTCAATTTAAATATATATATTATACTATTTTTACCTTTGTAAAGTTTACTAAAACTCCAGTACTTATCTTCTTAGTATTTTTTCTATTATTTCTTATTAGCTGCAACTTGGAACTAATAGTTTCTGGCCAGACTACCAATTCAAATAGCTTGGTATTATATACTTTTATATTCTTTTTCTCTAGTAAGTCTAGTGGTCTGGTTAGTTATTTGCTCCTTTATACATATTTGACATTCAATTTAATGACTTGTTATTATGAAGGTGTTTTATAAGCTTTAACTAATCTGATAATATTGTTGAAAGTTCATGCTACTTCTTTACTTAGAAAATTTTAAGTTATCTTGATTCTTTAGTCTTCTATACCTAATAATTTTATTATAAGTTTGCATTAAAATCTTATACAATACTGATTATATATTTCTCTAAATATATATAACATTATATTTTATATAGATGTCTTAAGTTTGCAATATTGGTAAAATCTAATTTGGTATATCTAAGTTATAGCCACATGAGACCAACTGATTAACAGAAAACAGTTACTATTATACAAATATAATTTCCAAATTTCATTGTAAATAGGATTTGAATTTTAGATCTACTACTTAAAAAATAATCTAATTATTATACTAAAATTACTATTCATAAGTTTTCATTTTTATATAAATATACAATTATATTATTAATAGTATTTAGATATTATTATATCTAAATATTCAAATAACAGTATAGTTTTCATAACTTTTCTTTTTTAGTACAATTATATGATTATACTAATTTAACAAGTATTAAATACTTTTCTATTTTTGTATAGATACACAATTGTATTAATAAATACTACTAATAAGAATTTTTTTTTTTAATTTAAGCAGTCACTTTAGTACTTTATTAGAATTCTTAAAACTATACAGATTACAGAGAATTTTTCTAATAACTAAGTCTAGCATTATTTGGCTACCTTATTGGTATCTAAGTGTAACCTGTTACACTACTTCAAACAAAGGTATGCTGCTTGTTTGACTGCTACTCTACAATTGGATATCACCAATCTGATAATGTCTTCTTATAAGAAAGCAAAAAAACAAAAAAAAAGATTTTATATATATAAAAAAAAACCAGAGATATAGAGATAAATGATAAAAGATACAAAACAAGAAATAAAAGGGAGAAAGGTAATAAATGAGAAAAAAAAAATATGAAACTTGTAATTTATAAAAAATCAGATAATTATGATTTTAAGTCTATGTCAAATATGAAATTTGCAATTTACAGATATCAAACAATCACAATTATAAGTCTGTATCAAGCTTGTAAAAATTATAAACTATATTAAATAGAAATTACTTTATTATCTTTCTATTTACTTAGATTATTTAAACAAAAAAATCAAAAAAGAGAAAAAAATCTTTAATTTTATTATAAAAAATCAGTATAAGATACTAATTAGTTTAGATACAATATTTGACAGATTTTCAACAGCTTAAGGTATGTGATAGTCATGTTTGTATTATTATATTGTTTCTGATTTATATTGTTAACAATCCCATTTGGGAAATAAATATTGCTAACTGTTTTGATGATTTTATATGTTGATTTTTAGGAGATGATAAACTGAATTATTTACTTTTATAAAATATTCTTTAAAAAAAAGTGAAAATGCTAGATAAACCAAGTTTTAGTTTTTATAAGTTTTGAACCTTTGTGGGTGTTCCTTGTAGGTTTTATAGTTGTATAGAACTAATATATCCAACTTTGTTGTTTACTTAATGAGAAATTTTGACTTTTATTAACTACTTCTTCTATAGTTCCAAAATGCTCTTTAAGTTATTACTACAAGATTGCAACTCTTTTTCAACTCTATTTCAATGTCTAACAATGCATATACAATACTCCAAAAAAGTTTTTATAAAGTTTAATATATTAATTATATTATTTTACTATAGTTCAGCTTTTTGGAAAGTTTAGTTCAAGTGATTATTGGAAAAAGTTTTTAATTTTTGACTAGTAAGAATTAAAAAAAAACTTGTTTTTAAAATTAATCTTTCTTAATTACTAAACTAATTTATTTACTTGTCTGATATGCATTATTTTAAAGTTACAATTCTGAAAACCATCAACTATCAAGTTTCAAAATATTAACTATTATGTTTTACAAAATTAAGATTATTAATTTTTTTTATTAAATAATTGTAATTGCTAATTAATTTAAGTTAGTGTTAACTAGAAGCTAGTAATTTTGTTAGTAGTTTTACAATCACAAACAAAAACCTGCTTTATTTAATTTATCTAGTTTCACACAATTCATTCATTTACAGAAATTTCATATCATTTAAGTCCTGCAAACCATTTTTTTTAATAACTATCATTTGGCATAAAGATTGAACCAGGACTACTATATAATTTCTCTAAACATAGTAAATTATCTGAATAACTTAATAATGACCCTGGATAGAAATGGTTGACTATATAGTTACCTGAAACATACAGTAAATTACTCGGGCAAAGACTTTCTCAATGAATTCAATCTCTAATTTAACAGGTGTTAAATAAATCCCCAGTATTTGTTATAATTATAAGGATTTGTGTAACTACGTGAAAATCGTCAAATTAAATAAAAAAAATCGCTCTTTTTTATTTAAAATATAGTGCATACTAAACAATTTGGAGAAGATGCGTTTTGAAATTTAACATCGTCATATTAAAAAACTATAAAAAATTGTTGAATTTCAAATCGTATCTCTCAAAATTTCACATATTAACCAAAAAATTTACAAACTTGCTCAATACATCCTATATTTTAAAAATTTTAACATATAATGATTTACATAGTACATTGGATGTGCTTTGTGTGATACTTTATTTTCCCACGTATTACTTACGAATAAGTTATATTACTTTTCTCTTACCATATATGATCCTGCGATAAGAAAAGCAAGAAAAGGCTATAAGGGGACTGAGATAACGTTCTTTATCAGTAATAATGTTATTAAAATTCATATGTTAGAGGGACTTGGAATCTCAGAGATCGTCAAGATCTAGCCTTAACTTTTGCAGTGCGATCGTCGAATCTAAGGGGGTTTAAGTTCACCAAAAAACCTATAGAATAGATTTAGTGTTTAGAACTTATGACCGAGTATACCTGCTTTTTGTAAAAAGGACCAGGGATGGTTAGGTAACATAATTACTAATCACGTAATTTCTTCTGGCAGATTTTTTAGATCTAGCGAATGAACGGTATAGAAATAAGCGATTCTGGCTTTTAAGGTAGGTAAACAATAACGTTATTTTTTGCCCGTATATTTTTTTAAGTAATGTATTTACTGTTTATTACAATATTTTTTTGTTTTTAGGAACGAAAATGAGCACTAACGACAGCACCATCCCCAAGACCAACGAAATCGTGATAAGTAAAATTCTGTCTACCTTTTTCATACACCTAAAGTTTAAAAAATCATTAAATCTATTAATTAACCCAGTTTTTTTAATTGAATGCTATAAACAAGATCTTGAGGACATAAGAAATCCCTTTTACAATGATGTGCATTGGTGTAAAATGTATCTTGAGTTAACTAAAGGATTGTCTAATAAAGGACCTTCTGGTTATGAGGATTAATAAAATTATATAATCGTGACATATTGTATAATAATTTTTTTTATTTGTATATTGTTGGTCCGGCAACAATTTTTATTAAATAAAGAAGAGGGGTCTCAGCCTCGCTATTTTTTTATTTTTACACGATTGTGTTAACAAGTATTGGTCATTAGTTTTACTGTTATTTTGGTTTTTATTAATAATTTTTATTTGTCTCACGAAATGAGGACGCTTTGCATCTCTTTTTGTCTAACTTTTATTGCTGTAATAAATAAATCGGCGATATTTTGTGCTGTAATTTTGCTAGAACCTGTAATAATTACTTCTAATGAGAATTAGGAATTTGTATATTAAATACATTATTGGTTTTATTATTATTTTCTTTAATGAATACAGATAAATCGTGTCTTAAGTCTTGCTCTACTCTTCTGTTATATGGAATTTTTATTCCGGTATTTTGTGCTTGATCGATAACAGGATTTACCTTATTTGTATTTCAGAAAAGGAAGATGTATTTTGCATTGATCCTTGACTCTGAAGGTTCTTTTCTCGATTCCTTTCTCTTATTTTATTACTAATGTTTTCCGATCTAGAAATTTATAGATCTCATTATTTTCTGAAGATTTAGTTTCCATGCAAATTGATGCGGAGCATTGGATCGTTGTTTCCTGACATACATCAGGTTTGAAACGTTATCAGATACATTTTCAGATATATCTGAAAAAGCATCAGAATTTGAAGTATTATCAGTTATATCAGATGCGGAAGTATATCGTGAGTCTATTTGTTTAGGGTTATCTTCAGAGTTAGTTTCACAGAAAGAAGTGATATTAGCCGAAGATTGTTCTTGTGGAATGAGTGTACTTATCTGTTTGATTTTCCCGATATCGTCGTCTAATTTATCAATCTGGTTTTTATTATCACTTTGTGTCTGATTCTGTTCCAATTTCGTGACTCTATCTTTAAGCTCAATATTTTCAGCAATGAGACTGGCAGCATCTGCTTTATTTTCTTTTCTAGCTCTTCGAATCGGATCTTAAGTACCGCATATTCTTCCAAAGATTGTTTTAATTTTATATTTTCAGCTTCAGCCTCTGCGAACTTCTTTCTAAGTTCATCAATCTGAAGAAAAAGTCTGAAATTTAATTCTCTCAATGATTCTATTGTAGGTTGCGTATTCACCATTGTTTTTATTTAAGATATGAGTATATTCAATTCATCGTAAAGATAAAAAGTTACGTCCGCGTTACAATTTGTAACGCTGACGCCAAGAAAAAACTTTGATCATATGCGAATTAATATACATCGATAACAATACAATAAAATAAATTCGCGAAATACACACGCAAAAGTAAAAGTCGGCTTTATTAATATTTAATAGTTATGTAAGGAACGACGAGAGTAGGAGTATATATAACGAAATTAATGGTTATGTACAAGGTCGTAATAAAAGAAGAAATCAAAAGGTCTTTGTTGAAGGGAATCGATGGCGAGATTTAGGAAAATTAGGGGAAGATGGGATTTATCTGTTAAAATAATAGGATAACTTGATACTTCGGCCGCTTCTACTGCTGCATCTGAAAAAATTTCCACATAGGGACCTACCAGGATACCGACCGTTCCTGACCGTTCTTCACATACGACACCTCTAAGCTCACGGACGACGTGGGGTCCTATATTATCGGTAATTTAACATATATTCTTTATTATATTAACTAACATACAAACCTATTTGATCATCCCAATTTTTGCACTGAAAAACCAATGGGATATCATTAACTTGCGTACAGATAGATGAACGTATATCAACCCCTCCATCGTTGGGTCCCCTATTAATAATAATAACAAGTAAGTAAATGTGTCATTGCCATTAACGACTAAAGAAATAAACACCGGAATATTCTACGGTTGGTTTTTTCAGAAGTCAGCGTGTATCCTATTCATCACTCGTCCTGGGGTCCCTCTCCCAGCCTTTCTATATTATACTATAGATGCAACTTTTCGGATACGAATAGAAGAACGTTCAACTGTCGAACCAGTTGGCCACGAAGAGCTTTCATTCTATTCGATTTTACACCTAGTGACAGCGTAACTTCAGATACACGATGACTCAACAGATACTCAATGAGAAAACTCACCCTGTGTACGTATAGTCCAAACCAGAATATTTTAGAATTTCAATAACGTCCCATTCTAATATTTTTCCTTTTAAACTAGATGAGTACCTGATAACTACAGCAACTGCAACGGATTCAGGCATCTTTTAGAAAAAAATAAGCTTTCGAAAAAGCAAATCATCAAAATTTTCACATATATTTATTATGATATATCATCACTCCTTTTCACTGGGAACATTTCTAAAGAACGTGCTTAGATTACTCGAGTTATTCATCACGAGAAAGATTGTTATAACAAAAAACCATTTTTAGAATGTGCCAAAAACCTTTATATTCATTTATTTCTGATCGCATATCAAAAACACTTTATATAGAAATTAAAAGCACGTTTTTTATAATGATAAGATATAATCGTATGCCAATCAGTTGTGTACAATTTACCAAATTTGATTGTGTATGACAATAAATGTTTATCTTTCTGAATCGATCCGTTAATATTAACGAGTTTTTTGCACTGCAGGGGATTTAGAAAATTTGAGCTATCTTAGTTTAGGACATTCTGGTTAGGGATGTAAACCAAACTATTCGGGACGGTCAAAACTAGTTGACAATTAGTATTGCACTAGGTATTTACAACTTTTTACTTATTGTCAAAACCATGTGAAACTAATTGTCATATAGTTTGGGTCGTCCCAAATAGTTTGGTTTACATCCATAATTCTGGTTTCTATAAATATTCTGGGCTTCAGTGCCTAAAAAAATAACAGAACTTCATGCATGTGTAAATCAAAAATTCCGAAAGTAACAAAGGACAAATTGAAGGTTGCCCGTCTCACAAATAAGTTATGCATAATGATAAGTCTTATATACGGAATTATTCTAACACATGTTAAATGAATTTCTCGATAATGATAAATTTAAAACATCATTACCTAACCGTTAACTGATTTATTTTTATTTAACGTTAATTAATCGAGAATTATCACATTCACATCTATATATTCCATCCACACTTTTTTACATGGTTTGCAATATACAGTAGATGTGAATGGTGATTGCATTCGTCACAAACTTTACATTCGTGATTCCATTCTCTAAAAATAGGCCATTTTTCAATATAATTTCGCCTTTTCTTATTGTTAAGTGTATTATTACGTTTTTTCATTGTAATATATAACAAAAAATAATATATACGTGGCTAAAATTTATTATACAAACCTGTAATAAGTGGTATTTGTGTTTGTGACCCGTTTACAAACAAACTATACAGTGATAAGCCTCATAACGATAAGGTCAAACTTATATATGTGATATTTCAAATTTATTCCATTGCCAATTTAATATATATCGATATTACAGAAAAAAAAATTTTATTTGGGCTAACAGGAGGAAACGTACCCGATCCAAAGTGAATCCTACACACGGTGTGATCAATTAAAACTAAAATTATTTATTTTAGTTTTATTGATCACACCGTGTGTGGGATTCACTTTGGATCGGGTACGTTTCCGCCTGTTATTTGGGCTGGCTTGTATTGATTTCTTTAGTTTGATTGGGCAATTAACAAATTTAGTCATATGATAGGACAAATCGATTAGTTGCAACTATAGTTGGCAACTAACCGATTTGAAAAATTTTTTTATCAACTCAGAACACTAATTGTGATCTCGAGATCACAGTATTACATGATAATAGTTCAATAATAGCTGATTATTTTGATTTATTTTTTATTTTTATTTTTTTTAAAAAAAAGAGAGGTCTATTCTCTATCTCTTTATTAATTAGTTAATTTATATATATAAGATATATGTTGAATAAACTAAGTTAGAGAAGATGGAGGTAAGAGTTACTTTACTCTCAATCTATTCTTTACTAGAATGGTTGGTAAACTTTTAGTCTATGATAAGATGACTAAGAGAAGATTGTTCATGTGTAATATAATGATGTATTTTTTCATTTAATAAGAAAGGTAAAATTGGTTTAGTTTTAACTAATATGAAAGATTATAAAGGTAATGAGATTGGAAAGACAAAATCATGTTGAAATATTATAAAGAGAAGTCAGAATTCTTTATATATTACAGAAATAATATTGTAATAAATGAAAAAAGTATATTTGTATTTGTGTTTGTTATTTTTAAATAATTTTAAAATGTTATTGGTTATTAAACTTAATGGTATTTGTTTGTTGATATAGTTCAAGATAAAGGTTCAAGTAAAATTATTTATATTATAATAAGGTATTTCTAGTTTGTTTACAATTTTGTATACAACATATGTTATTAATGTTGTAATATGTAAATGATTTTGAAGATAATTTAAAAAATATATAATAATTTCAGGAGTATTATAACATTTTGAATAGTAATAGTTTAAATATTTAGTAATATTTTTTAGTGAAAAAAAAAATGTGTAGATAGTTCTTTAGATAGTAATTTGATTTTAAAGTTTTTTAGTATTAAAGATGAATCAGTTATTAGGATTAAGAGTTTTTCTCTATATGATATGTATTATATAGATAATAACTAATTGATATTATTTTGTAGAGTATACTAATTATAAATTTATTGTTAATAGAATAAGACCAATCTGTTTGTAATTTGGTATATCTGTTTTATTTTAGTTTTTAGTAAGTATGTATAAGAATTGCTAAGAAGTTTTGAAATGAATTAGTTATATAAGAATTTTTGTAATATAGAGTCTAGTGAAAAAATATTATTTTGAGTTTCTTGAATTTTTTTTTCCTAAGTAGTCATAGTAGTACTTTATTAAACCATTTGTAGCTATAAATATAAATACAGAATATTATTTAACTTATAAGTCTACCATTATCTAGTCACCCAAATGATATCTAAATGCAATCTATTGTACTAATCTAGTTAGGACTAGAAATTATAACTCATCTGATCCCTACCCTACAATAGGATACCACTAATCTGAAGACATTTTCTTATAAGTAAGAAAAAAACAAAAAAAAATGAAAATGATTTTAAAGTTAAAAAAGTAAGAAATAAAAATAGGAAGTAAAATAAAACTAACAAAAAAAAATAAAACTAATCTATAAGAAGAATAAAGAAGGAAACCTGCTAATAGAATAAAACTCTATTTTATGATTGCTGCTCACTACAATATTTTTATATTTTTATGAACTATGGCTATTATCTAAAAACTAGGTACTTTTAACTAGAATGAAAACTGTATTCACTTGTAAAACAGAGTTTGAACTAGGCACTTTTCATATAGGAGATTCTTCAAGTAGATGAACTATTGTACCAAGGTTTAGAGTGCACTTAAGCAGTTTAATTCTTCATAAACCATTGTAATCATTTTTTAAAAAAATATTATGTATATGATCTTAGAATATATGCATATCTCAATATATTTTTAGTCTTTTTGAATTAAATTTTTTTTTGATCTGCTCTATATAATTGGCTGACTTATATGTTTAGTGTGTTCCTTATTTACCATATCCAAACAAGCATGTAACTACAAAAGAAAGTATTGTACAATATTGATCTTTTGATAGGAGTGAGCCAAATCTTCACTTTTCAAAAAAAAAAAAACAAAAAAAAAAACAAAGAGGAGGTATATTATTGTTGCAAAGGTTCAAGTTAAGGAGAATTTTTCTAGTTGTTCTTTTTTTTCTTTTACTTCTAATATTTTTAACCAGAGAATTGATTTTGTCTTTACTTGCTTTCAGAAGATCCTTCCAGTTTGGATACTAAATATGTGAAGGAGTTTACTAAATAAAAGCTTAACCCAAGGTAAAAACCAGTCAAGTTTTATTTACTCCTTAGTATATTATATATATATATATATATTTTTTTTTTTTAACCTTAGGCAGTTACGCTAGTACTTTATTAAGATTCTAGAAACTATAAAATTATATAGAAATTCCTAATATCTAAGTCCAGCATCACCCGGCCACCTTTATGGTACCTAAGTGCAACCTGCCGCACTATCT
>CAJVQA010008912.1:0-12550 GCA_910591915.1 Cetraspora pellucida
TAGACTTTGTATATACTTGAATAATGATATATTACCCAATAAAGACAGACAGGCAAGATTGCCACTTTAAAAAAAAAAAAAAAAAATAAGTATTAGTTATCCTGACAAGAGATTTAAATGAGTTTAGTTATCTTGGCAAGAGACCTAGATAAGTATTAGTTATTCTGACAAGAGTTCTGAACATAGATACATCTCTTCTTTTATAGTTTACACTGCTGCTAAACTCTACAATAAGAATATTCAAAGCCATCAACGAGCACATCTAACTAAATCTTATTATGCAGTAAATATACTTCAAGCATAGCATTCAGATTTATCTTGTCTTCAGTGTTATTTTCCTCAATGTACTAGCTCTCACTTAGATTTTAGATGATTTTGAACTTGGTACTAAACTAACTTTGCAGCTCAACATTATTTCTTCCAAACTTTACTATCCTTACTATCCAATATCCAAATCAAATTACACTTTGCTTTTGCATTAAAGATATTATTTTTAATTGTTGATACCAACAAGATATTGGTGTTTCCAGAACAATTGCTTTAACTCTAGTTAGAAAATATATTAATCTCTTTTAACTTCTTATCTTATCTTTTGAATATCAAAATGCCTTTAACCTTTACTTCAATGCTCCTCTAAGTTTTAGTTTTAAAAAACTAGAAGAATTTAGTCTACATCTTAAAAATCTAGAAAGTTTTATTCTACCACCTACTACTGATATTACTTTTACTAATAATATTCACTTTTTATATAACCTAGCAGATAGCTTAGCTTCATATAATGAATTAGTTACACCTATTGAGCTCTCTAAAAGTCATTACACTTCTGATTGAACTCTACAAATTTTCCTATTACTTACTGACAATTTAGAAACAAAAGTATATATTACTGCTTCTGTAGATCTTACAAAAACATCTAGCTCACACTATACAGCTACTAACTCATTACAACAAACTTTTGAAGATAGTTCTCATTCTTCACCTCACCTCAACTTGCTCTTTTTTTACTTCAATCTATCACTACTCAATCTCAACCTATTCATTCTCAACTTTAGTTTCTTTCTTCACTTCTATCTATTCTTAATAATCTGTCTAATTTATTTAATAATATGGCATAACAGGCTCTACAAGATGCTGTGCAAGCTATGGCTAATCTTACTAATGCTCTAAATAGAAGTGAAAAGGCTCTTATGAAAGCTGACTTTTTTTATAGTAATGAAACCCAAGATCCAAAACAATGGCTTGAAGATTTTCGAAAGGCTATTACTGCTAACAAGTAGGATGCTACTTGAAAATTAGAACTTACTTCTGTATATTTAAAAGAAATTGCATTAGATTAGTAGCTAAGTTTTAACTCTGTTCCAAATGCTTTTAATAATAATAATATCAATTAAAACAAATGCTTTAACATTTTTTTAGGCTTTGTTTTCACATATCTAAACAAAAAGCTATTTGGCAGAAAAGCTTTTTGATATTAAACAAGGCCCAAACACAGTAGATGCCTATGTTAATTGTTTTAAATAATTAAAAAAATAAGTTAATCCTAGTAACACTTTTCTTGCTAACTTCACTAAACAACTATTTATCTAAGAACTACATCATAAATTCTTTATCAATATGCAATCTAATGACCTGCTAATCTAAATGCTGCTATTATTACTGCAAAACAATAAGAAACTGAATATGTAATGGCTGCTAGTACTACTACAGAAACAGACCAAGCTATCAAACAGCTAACAAACCAGATTGCTAAACTTAGTATTAACTTAGCATAACAATAGCATCTACCCTAACTCCAATTTGCTAACTATGCAGCTACACCTAACACTGACAGACCTCAAACTAAAGATTCATACTACTGCTACTACTGTGGATGAGCAGGACATTTTATTGCTAAATGTAGAATCAGACAAACTAAACAATGATCCAACCAAAAAGATAATTATAAAAGAAATGATAGATGTAACCAAAAATCTTACTCTCAAAGTTATAACAGAAATTATTATCAAAACTCTTTTAGAGAAAGAGGAAACTCTAAAAAAAGAAGCAAATATTCAAACTTCTATAATAATGATAAAAGAAGAACTAGTTTTTGCTTACTCTCACTCTATTATAGAGATATTAAATACTTTGGCCATGAAGATTCTTTACCTACTTCTTTTGTTACAACACCAAAGAAATGGAAACAGTTTCTTAACAACTTTTCTATTCATATAGCTATGTTTGTATATCTGTATAAAGAAGCCAAAAATACTAACTTTGTTCAATTACCTACTCATACTACTTCTGTAAAATGTAATATTTGACTTAGAAACAGACTCTACCAAGCTATTATTGATAGTAGTGCTGCTATTAGTATGATTATTTATTAGACTGTTAAAGAATTAGGACTTAAAATTAAACAAACCTCTACTAGTCTAATTGTCACAGCAACTGGTACTTCTACATATCTTTTAGAAATTATTAAAGACCTTCTTGTAAAAATTGAAGGAATAACTATTCCAATTATTATTGAAGTTGTTACTGCTACTTCTTACTCTCTTTTTCTTAGTAATGATTAGTTCAAGAAAGTTGGTATCAGTTATAATTAGAAGAATAGTTGTTATTCATTCAAGTAGAATAACAAAAAGTTTTCAGTACCAATGACCTATAAAAGTGATCATGTCTTGCTTGCTCAACCAACAGTAACAGACCCAAAAGAGCTTGACCTTTATAAGCAAGGTTTCCTTATTTCTTATAAAGCATATACTGCTTAACTTATTTTAGAAACAGACAATAAAGGATGGACCAATCTTGATGATAAACCCAAACTGCCTTATCTTGTGTATATGGCAACTGTAAATTCTCTAACTACCTTTTTGCTAACTGCTCTCAAAATACTTGCAATTATTGCTATCATAAAAAACATATTGCTATTTATTGTCAACTACAAGTTCCTTAAAAAGAAACTTGCAAAAACTGTCAAAGCTCTAAACATTTTTATCAACAATGTTTAGAAAATATTTGTCATTAATGCAACTCAATGGGACATATTGCTGTTGACTGTTCCTTAGCTCCTCTTAAGCACCAAAATTAGACCTACTAATATAGATGCAACTCTAATAAAGTTGAAGCCCAAAGACAGTACTATCATAGCAATTGTTGCACCTATCATTGCTGTCATTGTAAGAATCCTCAAAGACCAGAAACCCTACAAGAATTAGATAAAGTTCTTGTTTATAAAGGTTGCTATATTGACTTTTACCAAAGCCTTGATTATAATGACTCCAAAAGCTAGTACTATTACATCCAAGGTAATGAATGTGAAATCTTGGTTGAATGCAAATTATGCAACATATTAAATCTAGAAACAGGATGCATAATTTAGAAAGTATTACAGAGAAACTATGGTTTTGTAAACTTGAACATTTATATGCTTACAAAGCCAGTACAGATATTCTCTACAACCCTAACTATAATCTATAAACCTGAATCAGACACTATACTGAATCAACCAGAAATGCTAAATCTTAGTATAAAATAAATTAGACTTGTATTTTCTGTCTTGCTAAAGTCTATTTGCAAGAAACAGATCTTACTATTATTAAAGCATTAGAACTTCAAGTAAATGACCAAATCAATCAACTATAAACATATAAAGAAATAAATCTTATTCTACAAGCTAAACAAGCTGTCCTTAATAAAGAAAAAGAGCAACTTCTTCAGCAAATTTTGGCTAAGTCTTTTGACATTAGCCATCCAGAATTTGATTATTAGCTTGCTATTGCTAATATTTGTTAACAGTTTAGTGCTTCTGTTGACCTTTGCAAGAAATGCTTATATGTTAAGCATCAAGATGAATTAGACACCTACCAAGAGTATTGTCAGAACTGTGCTTTTCTATCAGTTCCTATTTATAAACCTCCTACACCAAAACCAGTAGACCTCTTGGCAAACACAACCAATGCAATTCTACTAAAACCAAACCTATTGCAACCACAAGTTGCACAACTACAACAACAAATTGAAACCCAGAACCAACTTATTCTACAGCTTCAACAGAAAGTAGAAAAATTAAAAAGATTCACTTAGATCCTTTTACAAGTATTTCAACAAAATGCTCAGACCAACTAACAACAATATACTTCCTTTGCTCAAGAATAAGAAAGGTCAAATTTTTAAATCATTTTAGGTAGGATGAAAAACTATCTGTTGAATCAGACAATATGCATCAAGTTTTTACAATTAACATTATGATCCTCTATAAAAAATATAGTATTAGCTTAGAATCTTCTATATTGAATATTGGATCTTTTAACACTAAACAAGGCAAACAATTCAGCAAGCTGCTGATGGAGTTCTCAGATCTTTTTGCACAAGATACAACCAAATTAGAATGCACTGATTTTGTAACTCATCAAATTTATACAAAAGAAGAACCTCTTATTCAATCTCAATCTTACTCTTCTTTCTCTACAGAACAAACATTTATTAAAGAAAAAATTTAATGAATGCTTGATAGTGGACTTATATGACTCTTCTCTAGTCCCTAAACCTTACCAGTTGTATTAGTTTAGAAGAAAAATGACAAATTATGATTCTGTATTAATTACTATAAACTTAACAGTATTACTAAGAAAGATGCTTATTCCTTATCTCACATTGATGAAATGCTTAACATTCTAAAAGGATCTAAGTGATTCTCTATACTTAACCTTACAAGTGAATATTGGCAAGTTGTTATACACTCTACAGATAGAGAAAAGACTGTTTTTGTAACTTGATATAGTATTTGTGAGTTCAATATAATGCCCTTTAAACTATATAATGCACCTGCAATCTTTTAATAACTAATGAATAGAGTATACCAAGACATTGTATAGAAATTTGTAGTAGTTTATTTTGATGACATTATAGTATATTTCAAGATCTTTGATGAACATTTAGAACATTTATGACAAATTTTTATTAGAATCAAAAAAGTCAGTTTATGTTTAAATTTAGAAAAATGTAATTTTTAGATGCAAAGTTTACTATTCTTAGAACATATAGTTATCTCAATTGAAATAGCACCTGATTTTAAAAGATAAAAGCTGTTCAAAAGATTTAACTATCTAATAATGTAACTTAACTATATTCATTCTTAGGATTAGTAGGTTACTACTAACAGTTTATTTATAACTTCTCTAAAGTAGCACAACCTTTAAATCAGCTATTATATAAAAAAAACTCCTTATATATAAAATGAACCACAACAGAAAGCTTTTGAAGAATTAAAACAGAGACTTACCACAGCCTCTATATTAAAGTATTCTAACTTTAATAGACTATTTATTTTAGCTATTGATGCCTCTTATCATAGATTTGAAGCTACTCTTAGTTAATTAGATAGAAATAGAAAGGAACACCTATAGCTTATGCAAGTAAAAGCTTAACTAAAGGAGAAGTTAACTATAATGCTATTGAACTTGAATGTGCTACAGTTGTATGAGCTATTGAACATTTTCATAAATATCTTGGAACTGCCAAAATTATCCTAATTACTAACCACTTTGCTTTTAAATGGTTACAATTTGCTAAATCTAAAGAATGCTTAGAAAGATGGATTTTAAAACTTCAGCATTATAAGTTTGAAATTATTCATAAACTAGAAAGAGTTCACTCCAATGTAGATGCCCTATTTTGACTTCAGACATAGATCTCAAATCAAAATCCTTTCTTATGAATTTGAATCTCTATTATAATTTATATAATTATATAAAATCAAACAAGTTATCTAACTTTTTATCCTAGGAACAGACTAAACAAATACAATATTATACTAGACATTTTATTACTAAAAAAGGACTATTATATAAAAAAAACAAAAAGAACTCTTAGTACCTTCTTTATGTTATCAAATGAAATAAAGTAAAACCTGTTTTGTATATGATGCATAAGCATCTTACTGCAGGACACTTAGAAACAGATGTTATGTACTATAAAATAACTGAATGATATTATTGGAACCAAATATATAGAGATGTACAAGAATATATTAGAATATATAAAAAATATCAAAAAAGACTAAAAGGCAAATGAACTGAACTTCTTTATCCTATTTAAATAGAATGAGCCTTTGAATGAATTGGAATTGACTTAGTAGAATTTCTACTAATTACTAAACAAAATAATTGATATATTATTGTTGCTACCGATTATTAACAAGATGGCCAGAAGCCTATGCTGTACCTAATACCAGAGCAAATACCTTAGCTTAGTTTATTTTTAAAGAAATTATTTGTTAACATAGAACATCAAAGATTATTTTCTCTGATTAAGGAAGAAATTTTATTAGTAAAACTGGTCACATTCTATATAAAAAGTTTTTTTATTAAACATAAGTTCTCTTTACTATACCATCTACAAATAAACAAAATGGTTAAATATCTTAATCAAACCTTATATGAATTACTCACTAAAGTAAAAAGAGATGATAATTGAAACTTACATATACCTGCTATACTGCTTGCTTATCAAACAAAAAAGCATGCTACAACTGGATATACTCTCTTTTAGCTTGTATACAGATGACAAGCTGTTTTTCTAATTAAAGTTTTACTATTTATCAAACCCTATGAAAATACAGAATACAACTTACAAGATAGCATATTGCACTGAGCATTTGAGCTTATCGACAAGCTATCTGAATTGTAGAACAATGCAAGAAAAAAGACTAATGAATTATAATAGAAACAGAAAAAATACTTTAATACCAAAATTTATTATAAAATATTTGAAATAGATAACAAAATATGAATAATTAAAAAGAATATAAAACATTCTTGATTAGCTAAATTTGAAGATAAAAGAACTGAACCCTTTATTATTCAAGAAAAATTGAACAATAATGTCTATAAACTTTGTAATAATAAAGGACAAATGTTGCAAAAATACCATAATAATAATTGTTTTACTAAATATTATGAAAAACAAACATGAAAACCTTTTGTTCTTATTGAATAACTGGAATTTTTGAAAGAAATTTCTAAAACCAAAGAAAAAAACAATAATATTATACAAATTTTTCAATATTAAAATTTATTCGAAGATTGTGATACTTGAAAATTTATATAAACATTCTTAAATTGTACAAAATTTTTCTAAAAATGGAATTCTTAAAACTACAATTAGAAACAGTAATTGCTTTAAATAATTTTTTTTAAATCTGAAAACAGGAGCCCACATCTTAAAATTACTTAGATATATTATTTCAAAATATTATTCTTTGAAGTAATAAAGAACCAGAAAAAGTTATCAACTTGAACTTTGTAATAGAAGCTCTTGTAGAATTTAATATTGATGAATTTCTATGATTAGAAAAAAATACCATCTTTTCTAATCAAACTTTATTTAATAAAGCACTTACTAAGATGGAAAGTAATAATACTAACCATCTAACTCAAATAATAAATAATTTAAAACAAACACTAGTACTAACAACTCAAAGTATAACCAACTCTTTTTCTAATAAAACATAGAAAGAACAAGTTAATCAGATTTTAAAGTTTTTATCTACTCCTGAACATACTTAACATAATCTCAACAAGAAAATTGAAGCTTACTATTATCTAGAACAAATAATCTCAAAGTTCAACAATTCTTCAAAGATTAAAGACCTTATTCAGAATGCTCAAGTAACAAGAAAAGCAAAAAATACTTGAAAAGATGCTTTCAAAATATATGAAATTCTTAAGTTATGACCAAAAGAAATAACCTTGCAGTTAAAGTATATGACTGCAACACATATTATCAAGTTGCTGGATAATGAGTACACTTAACTTCTTGAATTGATTAGAATATAGAATTTAAGAAGTAAATTTTTAAAAGGAATGAAAATGTTATAGAATAAATTATTATTATTTTATTATTATTAGTTATTATTATTATTTTATTATTATTATTTAGTATTAGCTATTTTATAATTGTATTATTATTATTACTAGTAGTTGCTAGAACTTTCTAGTTGATTAGTAATTGCTTAGTTGCTTAGTTATCTAGTTACTTAGTCACTTAGTTGCCTAGTTACTTAGCTGCTTAGTTGCAATTAGTTACTTAGTAATCATTAGTTATTAGTTGCTAGAACCTTTTGGTCACTTAGTAATCACTTAGTTGCTTAGTCACTTAGTTGCTTAATGCTTAGTTACTTAGTTGCTTAATTGCTTAGTCACTTGGCTACTTAGCTGCTTAGCTTACAAATATATAAACCCTGCTAAATTCTCTAAATGTGATTAAGCAACAGACACTCTTTTTTTTTTAATATTGTAAACACATCTTGGGATTCTTTAGAAACAAAAACCTAAAGATAGTTCTTCTTGTTATTACTTTAATAAATAGCTTTTAACTATAAACTATATTAATACACTCTCTCTAGTATAATTTCTACAAGCAAGGTTTATCTTTTTTAGTAAAATAAAGTAAAGTTATTAGTATTGCATTATCTTTTTGAACTGCTTCAGAAAAAGATATAGTTTCTTGATAATGTTTAACAGAAGCTATATTTTTTTCTTGGATACTGCATATACTTGTAAGAGATTCTCTATATTATATTATTATTATAGTATAAAAATTAAGAAAGTTTTCACTTATAATATAACAAATACAAAATCATAAACAATATTTAAAAAATACAGTATATAAAATTGAATTATAATTAGATAAATATATTGTATTAATTCTTAAAAATAATATATTTAAAATTATTTTAAAATATAATTTGACATTAAAATTATATTTATATATTATAATTATTTTAAAATTTCAATATGTTATACTTGCAAATATTATAGACTAAAATATAAATAATTGTTAATACTATTAATAATATAGTGCAGGAAATCTATACTCAATAGTTATACAAAGTGTTTTAATTTTTTAAATAGTTATAACTTTATATCTAAGAGGTTTTAAAAAAATCTGACTAGTAACTTTATAGAGCTATATTAGTTTTACATATATGCCAAATATCTTTTCAAAATCTCATTACTGTAAAGAGTTGATGCATTTTAAAAATTGAAATTTTATATATAAATTTATAAATTTATATATAAAATTTCAATTTTCAAAACACATCAACTCTTTACAGTAATGAGATTTTGAAAAGATATTTGGCATATATGTAGAGCTAATATAGCTTTATAAAGTTACTGGTTAGATTTTTTTGAAACCTTTTAGATAAAAAGTTATAACTATTTAAAAAATTGAAACATTTTGTATAACTGTTGAGTATAGATTCCCTGCATCATATTAATTTTTAACAATACATTAGTACACAAATTTAATATTGATAGAATTAAATATATAACTCAGTTTTTCTTGTATATTAGTTATTTTATTCAAAATATAAACTTATACAAGCTATTTGTCCAAAGCTTGTAACTCTTATTAAAAAGAAAGTTAGTTTTTAATTTAAACAACTATTTCTAAATAAAGATATTAAAAAGTTTTGAATATAATTAATTGATAGGAGTGTGGTGACCTAGTGAAGTGGTTAGGTTGTCAACCCTCCAAGTGGTAGGTTGGGTGTTCAAATTCTATTGATAGTGAAAATTTGAATAATCACCTATGTAATATTCATATTACAGCAACTGTTACTAATGATTAAGTTAGAATATCTGTAATGGCAGTTGCACTAGCATGACTGACAAGTCATGGGGCATCTGTGTAAGTATGGCATTACACAGAAAAATGCAAACTGACAAATCAGGCAGTGCAAACACTAGATAAGTCCTTGTAGCTATGTAAATTCATTGAAATTAAGTAAGAAGAAGTTCATTTAGAAAGAACTAAGTAGAAAAGTAGCTGGATCTTTAATGGCTCTTCTGTAAAGACTAGCCTGGGGAAACAGATACCAAGGTCATAGTACCCAGTTGTAGTAGCCAGATGGGCAAGAACCTCTAGAATAGAAGTCTCAGGGGTACTACCAACCAGGCCACTAAAATGAATTAGAGAAAAAGAATATTGGGCTAACCTGATATACTAATGAACTGACTATAGTTCTACATAGGCTATCTAAATTGGAAGTTTATAAAAAGGCAGATAAAAAGGCAGGAGTATACTAAAGTACTGAAGTTATGCTGTGAAGTAGATGCTGAGATCTAAGTAAACTCTATAAGGGCATAGCAGTTTAATAGTTAGCCCTAACTGCAAGTGTTAGTTCTGTTATAACAATATTTAGGTTAGCTGTAAAAATGAGTACAAAAGACTCTGAGAGGTTTACTTCAAGGATAAATTAGTCTTAAGATTGAGACAATGATCTGGGCATCTGAATATGACCCAGTGATGTTAATATAGGTTACAGGTTCAGAGAGTTTAAAGTAGAACACCCAAGCAGAGATGTTTGGTATAGCAATTGGTAGAAAACCTTCGGAAAAATTTTTTAAATAGATAATATAGAAAAGTTGCATGTGTAGCCAATTGTACATTCTTTTGTAGTGGTTTATTAAACCACAATACTGATAAGTGATTAATAAAAATCAAAAGACTAAAGAGGTCACCTTAATATTAAATATATATATATATATAATTAATTGATTAAAATAATAAAGTTTATCTTTCTAATTTTGAAAATAATTGAAATAATTATTTAATTAAAGATTTAGTATATTTTTAGAATAATTTTTAAAATAAAATTTTTAAATTGGCACTTTTTGCTACTTAAATTCCAAGTATATTACTAACATTAACTAATAATAAACAGTAATTTTAAATATATATATATTACAACAACATATATTTAATAATATATGACTTAAAAAAATTTTTTTTTCTTAAACAAAAAAAATTAATAATCTTAGCCAAATTGTTTAACAAAATAGTATTATATCTAACTAATAAAATAAGTAAAGAAAAAAGTTTTTCTATTAATGCTTTATTTATTAATAATAAATAATTTATAAAAAAATTATATTATTAAAAATAAAATTTATTTTTTTTAAAATTTAAAGAATTTAAAAATTCTAAAAAAATGATAATAAAAACAATTAATAATATATTAGATTTTAATAATTAAAATATAAAGAGGTATGGTGACTTAGTGAAATGGTTAAGTTGTCAACCCTCCAAGTGGTAGATTGGGAATTCAAAACCTACTGATAGTGAAAATTTGAAAAACACCTATATTATATTAGTATTACAGGAGGTAAGCAGTATTATGGCAATGACATTCTATTGATCAGTTGGGATTAGTATCTGTAATACAGTTGTACCAGATAACTGGCAGGTCATAGGATATCTGTGCAATGTTGAAGCTATACAGAGGAATGCAAATCAGCATCAGGCAGTACAAATTCGAGATAAGTTCTTATGGTCATGTAAATCCATAAACTGGAAAACCAGAGCCTACTTGAAAAGACCTGAGTAGAAAAGTAGCACAGATCTTTAACAGTACTACTATAAAGACTAAATCTAAGAAACAGATATCAATGTAAAAAGAATCAAGTAGGCAAGAACCTTAAGTAAGAGATATCACTAACCAGGCTGCTAGAAGTTTTGAACCAGAGAAAAAGAACTTTGAGAGACAGACACTGAGATATTAGAAACAGGTCATAGTCCTACCAAGCTATCTGGATTAGAAGTCTGAGGTCAGAAACAGGGATATATTATAAGTATTAGGAATATGCTATGAAATTGATGCTGAGGTCTGGATAAACTCTGCAAGAGTGAGCCCTGTTAACAAAATACTAAATATGGATAGTTAGTTAGCAAAAGGACCCCCTAAAGCCCTACAGTCAGGTAACATATTCTGAAATGTATAATGGCTTAATGGATGTACAGACAGAAAGATTACAGGTAGGTTAGACAGCATTTAGATGTATAGAAACTTGTGTGCTATTTGTTCGTATAAGTATAGAGATTAGAGTGTTTAAATAAATAATCTTCTAGTAGATTGCAGATATGGCAGCTAGTGTAAAACCTGCTGTACAGTAGACTACTTAAAATAGACAACTAAAAGTTATACATGTAGCTAGTTATATACTTACCTTGTACACATTATGTAATCATAATTAAATACAATAAAGGCAATAGCTACTAATAATTACAGCTTTAGCATAAGCAAAAAAAAAAAACAAATAATTAAAATATATAATAAAGTTGTAAAAAAATATAGTTGTTGTTAATTATAATAAAAATGCATTAAATATTAGTTAGTTTTTAATAAATTAGATAATATTTAACTATTTTTATAGTTTGTTTTTACTAATAAAATTATATTTGTTTTTAAACTAAAAACTTTGTAAGCATTATTTATTATTATTTAATGTAAAAAATATTGTATAACATTTAGCAAAATTAAGTAATAATATATAATTTTATAGCTTATTTCTAGTTAAAATATCTTAAAAATGTGATTTGTAAAGTTAGAATAAGCAAAAATTTATCTGATTGGCTACTTTTATAGATCAAATTATAATTATTAACAAATCAAATTATTTTATTAAATATTTATATCAAAAAAATTTTTTTTTTTTTAAATATTAAGGTGAGTACTTGCGACTCAGGATTTTATTGATAGTACATTCAGCTAATGGTTGCA
>CAJVQA010008913.1:0-12548 GCA_910591915.1 Cetraspora pellucida
ATGTGTTTCTGTAAGTGTATTATTAATGGAGATTATAAAGGGTTTGTTAAAAGAGTTATTTTTTAGATGTTGGATAAGAGATTGTAGTGTTTGTTTAGGTGGTAGAATTGGAAGATTATGATTGATAAGAAAGATATTATAGCAGGGAAGGTCTTGGAGTTAGATGAAGAGTTGGAATTCAAGAAGTAAGAAGATGTTTCTGCAAGGTTGCTCACTGTTTTAAGCTCAGCTCGCACAGCTGCGAAAGATACTGTAGTCTTCCTAGTACGTTGGCCTGACCGTCATTAACCCAGTCATCCGTGTAATTCTAATTATCATATTAATCTTAAAACTATTTTATTCTTAAGGTAAACCTTTTAAAGTCTTCTATAGCTATTTTTATAATTGATTTAGTATTGCTATAGCAGAACTAACACTTGTGATTAAAGTTATATTATTTAATTACTATGCTCTTATAGAGTTCCCTTAAACTTCAGTATTTACTTTAAAGCATAACTCTAGTACTTTAGTATACTCCTGCCTTTTTACTAAATAATTATCTAAATTTTTATTATTAATAAAATTTGAACCTCAATTTACTACTTGAAAGTTGACAATTTAACCATTTCACTAGGTCATTACATCTTTATTATCTTTTTTTAACTCAGTAAAATATTATAAAAAACTTAAAAAAAAATGATAATTTTAGTTAATAGGTAAGTTTTTATTTTTCAAGTAGTAGATCTAGAGTTTAATTCTACTAGTATTAGAATTATGAAAAAATAATTTTATTATAGTAACTTAATTAAGGTATCTGAAGTTATAACTTTATAATTCAGATCATATTAAGATTAACTTTAGAAGTATACAATATTATACAAATAAATCTAAAAAGTATATGCTCTATAAGAAGTCTTATTTAAAAATTCAAAATAAAGAAATAGTATAATCTTTAATAATATTATTTGTAAAATCTTAATCTAAAAAAGAAGACCTAAAGCAAATAATTTGAATAATTAAGAACTCTAGATAAAAAGATCTATCAACCTAATTATTAGTTGAACTAAATATAAAGTTACATTATATAAAGTTTACTAGATTAATAGTATAGAAAAACTTGTAAGAATAAACAAGATATTAATAAAGTTTACTAGATTGATAGTATAAAAGAACTTGTAAGAATAAATAAAATATTAATAAAGTTGTAAAAAAAATTACTAAAGTTATATAAACTCTACAAAAGTATAGCAGTTTAATAGTTAGTTCTAATTGCAAATATTAGTTTAGTTATAAAACTCTACAAAAGTATAGCAGTTTAATAGTTAGTTCTAATTGCAAGATTAGTTTAGTTATAATAATACCAAATTAGCTATAAATAAAAATATATAAGATTTTGAAAAGTTTATTTTAAAAATAAATTAGTTTTAAGATTAATATAAAAATTTGAATATAAGAAAATCTCTTATAACTTAGTAAAGTTAACATAAGATGTAGATCAAAAGATTTAAAATAAAATATTTAAACAAAAATAATAGGCATAATAATTGATAAAAACTTTCAAATAGACTTTTAAATAAATAATATAGAAAAGTTATATATATAACTAATTGTATACTCTTCTTGTAATAGTTTATTATAAATATTTATTATTTAAAAGGTGTTAATAAAGTTAACTAAAGAAGTCAACTTAATACTAAAAAAAGAATTTAAAAAATTAATAAACTTTTATATATTAAAAATTTTAAGTTTTTAATTAAAATTTTTTTTAAATTTATATTTTTAAAACAAAAAAAAGTTTTATATTTATATAAATTTAAAATTTTATAAGTAAATTATTAAAATGTTACTAATAAAAATTGTTATTTAAAAAAAAAAACTCTTTGCAAATTTATTACACAAAAATTAACTAAAAAATTCATTCATCTAAAAATACTTATAACTATTTATTTTACTAAAATACTTTTCTTAAACTTTTAAGTAAACTTGTTTAGCTTATTATTTTATATATATTTTGTAAATATTAAGTTTTTATATTTTAAACTCATTAAGAAAATTGTATTAACAGTTTTTGGTCTTTTGCTTTTACTCTTAAATAAAGTTATAAAACATATTTATCTAGTTAAAACAAGCTTTAAGCAAAACTTTTTAATCTAATATTAACTAAATTATAACCAAATTTATCTTTTACTTTCTTATAAATCTTTTTTTTAATCTTTTGTTCTTATTTTTTTTTTTTTGATATTAAGATAATCTCTTTGGACTTTTAACTTTTATTAATAATTTTTTTAGTAATATGATTTTATGAATCACTACAAGAAGAGTGTACAATTGGCTATATGTATAACTTTTTTATATTATCTATTTAAAAAGTTTACTCAAAAGTTTTTTACTAATTACTATATCTGACACTTTTGCTTAAGTGTTTTATTTTAAATTCTCTAAATCTACAATTTGTATTAACATTACTAAGTTATGTTCAGATTATCATTTTAACTTTAGAACTATTTTATTCTTAAAATAAACTTTTTAGAGTCTTTTGTACTTATTTTTATAGCTAACTTAGTATTATTATGCAAGAACTAATATTTGTAATTAGAGTTTTATCTTTAACTACTATGCTCTTGTAGAGTTTACTCAAACTTTAATATTTACTTTATAGCATATCTTTAGTATTTTAGTATACTCTTGTCTGTTCTTTAAACTTTCAATTCAAATAAGCTATATAGAATTACAACTAGTTTATTAATATATCAAATTGGCCTGATATTCTTTTTTTAATTCATTCTAGCAGCCTAATTGGTAGTATTTTCTATTCAGAGACTCTTGCTTTTTTAGATACTTCAACATTAGTATCTGTTTCTAATAACCTAAGCTTTACAGTAGTATTATTAAAGATTTATACTATTTTTTTACTCAAATCTTTCTAAATAAACTTCTTGTTTTCTAATTTTAATGAATTTATATAGTTACAAAAACTTATCTAAAGTTTGCACCACCTGATGTTAGTTTGTATTCTTCTGTATATCCAGTTATATAGATGCTTCATAACCTGCCAGTTATGTTAGTACAATAATTATTACAAATATCTTAATTTAATCTACTATAATATAAGTATTATATAAATAATTATTTAAATTTTTACTATCAATAAAATTTGAATATCTAATCTACTATTTAAAATGTTGATAACTTATCTATTTTACTAAGTCATTATATTCCTTTTATTTTCTTTTTCTTTTATATATTTTTTATATAATTATATAGTTATTTTTTAATTTATACTTTATTAATTTAGAGATGTGATGACCTAGTAAAATAAATAGGTTGTCAACTCTCAAGTGGCAGGTCTAAGATTTAATTTCTACAGACAATGAATTTTAGAAATTATATCTGTATTATAATAACTGTCTTTTGCTAATTAGTTTTATTTTAAGCATCTGTAATCTTAGATATACCAAGTTGGATCTCATCTAATATTAGAAGCTCAAAGCATCTATATAAAATGTAATGTTATATATATATAGAGGAATGTAAAAAACCAGTATCATATAAGACTTTTGTGCAAACCTATAATAAAACCACCAGGCATAGAAGACTAAGAAACTAAGGAAACAGAAATCTACTTGAAAATCTTAAGTAAAGAGATAGCACAAACATTTGATGATGCCATCAGACTAATAAAAGCCTATAAAACACTTTTATAGAAACTGTTAAATAAACTGGATGACAAAATATATAGAGAAGCATATAACCAACTAGGCTGCCAGAATTACTAGAAAAAAGAATATATAAGTATATCATACTAGGCCATCTGAATTGAAAGTCTGAAAAAATAGTTAGTTTTGAATTGCAGCTAGTAGAGAATAATAAAGAAAAAATTAAAAAGATAGATACTAGAGTTTGGATAAACTTTACAAGAGTAATAGCAGTTTAACAGGTAATCCTAACTGCAAGTATTGGTCTTAGCCATAGCATCAAACCAGATTAGCAGTAAAAGAGAATACAGCTTGCTTTGATAGGTTTGCCTTAAGAATAAAAATAGTCTAAAGATTGTAATCTTATAGTTAAAACCAAATAAATCTAGGTCTGCAATTTGATGAAATTAATACTAGAGTCAGATCAAAGAATTTAAATAGAACATCTAAGCAGAAATATTAGGTATAACAACTGATAAGAAACCTCTAGACAGACTTCTTAAATAGGTAATATAAAAAAATTATATATATAGCCAGTTGTACAGTACTCAAAAAAATAACATCTAATTAGTATTTAAAATTCAAAAAAAAATTATATATACAAATGCATTTTGTGCATTTTTTAAAAAAAATTTTACATATACACTTAATAAATTTTTAACAAAATCTAAAAAAATCTAAAAAAATTCATATACATGTGCATCTTGTGCATGCCAATTTTAAATACTGTGCCTGATAATCAATTTTATAATAAATTATATATAAAATCTTTTTTGGAAAATCTTGTTATCAAAAAAACAAATAAACATATTTATTTTGACTTGATGAAAATTATACATCATAAAATATAAATATCAAATTTTTTAATCATAAAAATTACAAAATATTTTTATTTTAAAACTTTAGATTTTTAATAATTTTAAAATTTTAAATTTTTATTATGTTTTTACTATGTAAATTTTGTAAAATTTAATTGTAAGTTTTATGTTATTAAAACTTATATTTTTTTATAAAATAATTTTTTTATTTTATGTTGTCTTTAAAATATAATAATACTATTTTAATAATTTTAGTTAAGTTTTTTTAAAAACATTTTTTTAAATTTTATATTTAATTTTAAAGTCAAATTTACAAAATTTATATGTTTTATATATAAAGTTTTAATCATAAACTTCATAATTTTTTAAAAAAATAATTCTCAATTTGTTCATCTTGATGAAACTCAAATATTATAGAATATAAACATTGAATTTACTAATTAAATTAAATTTTTTTTAAAAAAATAAAAAGAATATTGACCTTTATAATTATATAAATTTCAATTTTTTATATATTTTACTATAAAAATAATTATTGGACATTACTTTTGTTGACTACTATATACTTATCTGATAGTTTAATATAGATATGTCTATATAAAACATGTACTCAACATAAGTATTAATAAAAAGCTAGAACCAAAGAGGTCACCTTAATACTGAAAAAAAAACTTTATTAATTTATACTAAAATTTTTACTTGGACTAAAAAAATGGCAGACATTAATAATAATAAAGTTGGTAGTAATCTAAATAGCAATTTTAACAATACCAAAAAAGAAGCAAATAGAAATATATATAGACAATAATGCTGTAATAAGATATATCAGTAGAAGTTAGAACAAATAGACAAAAACAAAATTATTAAAAAAAAGAATGCAATATAAATAATAAAAATTAAAGACCTTATTATGATAAAAAACATTTAGATAAAGTTAGTTAAAATGAAAAGTTATAGTATAAATAAATGGAATAATAAAGCTAATAGTCTAGCAAAAAAAAAACCAACCAAAAAGATAGTACAGTTAGTTGTAAAATAATAGAGTACTGTATATAATAGGAAAACAAATAAACTAACATGCCAGCTAGACTGCTTTGTAAGTTAGTAATAAATACAAACTTAAAGCAATATAAAAAGAAACAAGAGCAATTAAAAATTTAAACTAAAAGCAGAAATTACAATTTACAATTAGATTTATTTTTAAAAAAGATTAAAAATAACTAAGAAAATATATTGCATAATAAGAAAAAGCAGTTCTAGAAGAAGTGTATTTATAAAATATATAATAAATAAACTTTCAACTTTGAAAGAATTTAACAGAAGAAGATCAGATATATATATAACAACAGAATACCAAATATGTTAAGATAAAGTTAAAAAAATATAAGCACACTTGGCAATATGTAAAAGACAAAAAAATCTTTGAAAAAGAATCCAAAAAATAACTATTATAACAGTATAAAAAGAACTGAAAAAAAAGAAAAAATTTGAATTTCTCTATTTGTGTTATATACAACACTTTTTAAAAAAACAGATGTAAAGAAAGTAAAAATAAGAAAAGCACTAATTAAAGATCTAATTTTAAAAGAAACACAAGACAAATTAATGCAGTTCTTAAACATAAAATCAAGATAGTAGTTTGTAGTAATAATGGTTTAGAATATATTTTATAAACAAGTATAGAGAATATAATATTAAAAAATTAATAAATAAGAAAAAAAAATGAAAAAACCAAGTAGAAAAGCAAAGACAAATTAGCAAAGAATAAAAGAAATAAAAGTAAAAGAAAAAGAAAAGCAAGTTAAGAAAAAAATAAGAAAGACAATGTTGGAGCTTGTTATAAAAAAAAAAACTCTTTTATTATAAACTTTAAGTAGTTAGACAAGCAGCTTATTTCTGCTTAAAGTAATACAGCAAGTTGCATTCAGATACTATTAAGATAATCAGATAATGCTAGATTTAGAATATTTATATAGTTAAAAATATAATTTTAAAAAATAAAGTACTGGTATAACTGCTTATAATAAAAAAAATTTTATACCAAAATTTTATAATCTATTTATTATTGAAAAACAGAAACTATTATAAGTTTAAAAAAAATTTATATAAAATTTGTTATATTATGCAAATATACAAATAGAAACAGATGAAAAAAAATTCAATGTTATGTTTTTAATATTTTTATTATTAATGCATTAATAATAATATTTTTGATGCATCAAAAATGTAACTTTTGTATTACTTTAAGTATTCTCTATTATGCTTTAGACAAATAGAAATCTATAAATAAAATTTATTATTTTTATATTTGGTTTTTAATAATATTACATAGTAATTTGTATTTAGTATTCAATCAAATTAGTAACTTTAATCTTTTTAATTATACTTTAATATTACTTTAGTAATATATTTGCATTATAACTTTTGTTTTTATCTACTACCTTTGCAAAATTAATTATTTACAACTATATTTTTAATTTAAAAAAATTTTATAAGTTTTTAATAGTATATTTAATCAACTTGTTAATACTTAAAAATATTTATCTTAACTTACTAAGAGATTGACATAGCAGATCTTAACTATTTTTACTAAAACTTTTCTAATAGTTTTGAAATTGCCCTTTATAAAAAAAAAATTGTAACAATGCTTATTTAATTTTTTTTAAAATTCAACTAACTACTTGTTTAACAAAAATTTTAGATTATATTACTAGTCAAATATAAGAAAATCAGCTGTCAATTAAAATGGCTAATTTAGTCTAAACTTGACTGTTAATTATTGGATAATTTTATACTAAATAACAAGTCAAAATTAGTAATTAATTGACAGTTGATTGCTAATAACATTTGATATAAATTTGGCTAATTAATTGACAGTCGAATTCAGACTGAATTAACTATTTTAATTAACAGTCAAATAATATAATAAATTAACTTATAATCAGCAGTTGATTACTAATAACATTTAGCACAAATATGAAAATCCAACATCTGAATTTTGGATAAATCTTAATTCGTTCAGAATTTAGATATCAAATTTTAAAAGCAAAATTTATACTGAATATATATTACTATATATATAATTAAAACCAGTTTATTAAAAGCATTCAAAACTTGCTATTAATTATATATTTTTATTAGAAAAATAAAATAAAAAAAAAAGATAAACAATTTATAAAAAAGATTTATTTAAAAAAAGATTAAACTCTTTACTTCTTTTGCTATTTCTCTATGGAATTAGAAGCCAGTCTTTTACTAATTCTTTTTTTATACATTCATGTGTCTTCAGTATCATTACTATCTTTACTTTCATAGTCTCTTTTTTCACTGCTACTTTTCTTTTCTTCTTTCTTTTCTTCTTCTTTCTCTTCTTCTTTCTCTTCTTCTTTCTCTTCTTCTTTCTCTTCCTTCTCATTCTTATTCTTGTCCTTATTACTATAATTACTTTTATCATCATTATTTTTATTTATTGTCTAATTAGGAACATTATTAGACCAGAGTGCTGTCAGTGCATATAATGATTAATGAGAATGTCTGAAATTAGGTTTTGTAGTCATATTAAGATTGTTATGTAATAGGTTAATTAACTATTAAAATAAAAAAATTAAAATTTTATATAATTAATAAATTAAGATTTGAAATATTGAATTTTGTTATATATTTGATTGATTTTGGGTGTGTCAAATAATATGCTATATATATTATTTGATATACCAAATATCAATCATCAAATTTTTACTAGTATAAAATTAATAAAAAAAAAGACTTTTTTGATTTTTAAAACAAGCTATAAACATTAATATATATATGATTCTTCTCATTCTTTTCTTAACTAGCATCTGTTAATTCAAATAAATAAACATTATTATTTGTTAATAATTGTATTACTTCCTCTATATTTTAATCAGAAATCTGCTTGTTCTTCTTTTCATGAAAGTACTTGAATGCTGCAGTCTGTCAAGACATTTTTTGTAAAATTAAATCAAAAAATTTAATTAAATTTTGAAAACTAAAATTTAGTAAATTATAACTTAAAATTGACCTCAATTTAGCTAAAAATTTAGGTCAATTTTAAGTTATGATATATATAAAGAAAAAATTTATGCATTAGTTTTTTGGTAATTTTTATATATGTATTTATTGAAGTGCATATTTTAGAATCTATCTCAATGTATAAACCTAGTATTATATTTTAATTTGAGATGCTGCTTCAACATATCAACTAACTTAGTCTAATTAGTACCAAATTGCTTAACAAAATTATATAGTATAGAAATTGTAGTTTAAACAAATGATCACTTTGTTTTTGCTATATCTTATTAATATTAAAGCCAAATTCTTTATCTCTTTCTTTGAAAATCTTAAAAAGTTCATGCTATTAATAATAAAATTAGTTTTAATTAAAAAAAACAAAAATAAAATAAAATAATTATATGTCAAATATTAATAAAATTAGGTTTGATTTAAAAAAATAAGTAAAAATATATTGAATATAATTTAAATATATACTTGAAGTGCCTTTTTCCTAGTCTTATTATTCTCAAAACCAAGCTGTCTTGCTGTTTTCTCTATACTTATCATAAGAGCAGGTCTTCTTTGTATGACTAATGAAGTTTTGTTCTGCTTTTGTATTATTGATGCATAATGACTTAAAACTTGCAATGCACTAATATCATCAGCTAATATAGAATAAGAGTTTTGTAATGCTTTAATTGTATCCTCTAAATATATTATTTTATGATCATAGTTTTTCTGAATCTTATGTAAATTATCAATTTCAATTTACAGTAAATAATTTTTTTTAAAAAAAAATAGTTACAAATTGAAGAAAAAAGAAATAAAAAATAATAAATATTAGTTATAAATCGATATAAATTTGGTTACTATTTAAATAAAAAAATAATAAAATAAATATTAGTTATAAATTGTTATTAATTCAGCCACCATTAATTTAGTTATATTTAAATAAAAAAAATTTAATAAAGATTAGTTATAAATTAGTATAAATTTGGCTACTATTTAAATAAAAAAAGCAAGAAAAAGAAAAAAATAAAATAAAATAAATATCAGTTATAAATTGACATATATTTGATAGTCATTTAAGAAAGAAAGTAAAATAATAATTATAAATATAGACATATATTCAGTTAAGTAAAAAAGAAAAAAAAATTAGTAAATAAAATATTAGTTATAAATTAACATAAATTTATTATCATTTAAACAAAAAAGTAAAAAAAAAATTAGTAAATAAATATTAGTTATAAATTAACATAAATTTGTTATCATTCAAGTAAAAAAAGAAAAAAATTAATAAATAAGTTACAAATCAGTATGTTCACTTTTTTTATAGTAAATAAAAATTTATCATTTTCAAGCCTTCTATTTCTATTTAATAATTCATAATTCAATAAAGATTCTACTCATTTACTACTTCTACTTTTGCTTCTACTACTTTTGAATCTCAGTAATGAATGATATAAATAAACAGTAGAAATGACAGAAAAAGTAGTAGTTCTTGGAGAAAAACCAATAATGGCTAGCTAGGTCTAAATAGTGAATGGATGGGTCAAAATAGTAGATGATATAGTTGAAGTAATGAATATTTAAGTTAAAGAGATAGTTAATAATTGGGTCAAAGTAGTTAATGGTCTGGTCAAAGTAGTAAATAGTTTAGTTGAAGAAGTAGTAGATAGTTGGGTCAAAGTGGTTGATAGTTTGGTCAAAGTAGTAGTGAATTGTTGGGTTAAAGTAGTTGATGATCTGGTCATAGTAGTAGTAAATAGTTGGATTAAATAAGTAGTAAATAGTTGGATCAAAGAAGTAGTGAATAGTTGGGTTAAAGAAGTAGTGAATTGTTGAATTAAAGAAGTAGGTCACAAATCAAAAAGGTTGTGATATTTGTTAGATATATTTTGTTTTAGTTATAGTAAAAAAAGATAAAATTTCCAAATAAAAATCTAAGAAAAATTTGAAGTAAAGTTCTTCAAAAAGAAACAGTACAAGGTCAAAGGTTTCCCATGTGAGTGAACTGCTTTAAAGACTTAGTGGCCATGGCATATTTTTACTGGCATCAGCCAAGGTCATGAGTAAGCAGAGGTAGGTAGGTAGATACAGAAACAGAATGGTTAAATAGAGAACTTACAAGCAGGTTCTAGATATAGCAGCTAGTGTAGAATCTTAGAGCAGACTACTTAAATTAGACAATGACTAAAGTTGTACGAATGGCTAGTTGTACACTCTTCTCATGATTGCCCTCTGTAGTTGTAAAACATCTATTAGCCAAATATACTACTAATAAAATTCTAAGTCACAAGTACTTACCTTAATATTTAAAAAAAAAAAAAAAAAAAACAGTTCAAATTAGATATATTTATAAAAATTTTTAAATTCTGATCATTTAAATGACTAATTAAAAAAATAACATACATTGTTTTTAAATTTATATTTTGAAATTAAAATATAATAAGTATTATATTATAATCAGTATAATTGTTATATGTCAATTTACAATTTATGTTATTTTAAAAATTATACTAATTAGAATAACATGTTAAATTTAATTATACTAATATTAATATTTTTTTTAAAAAAATTTTTATTGGTATTTTTTTTTTTTTTGCTAAAGGCTATACTTGTGGCAATACTTTATTGACTTATATTAAGTTGGCTATTACAACTATTTTTACAGAGATGAGAGTACAGCTAGTCATGCATGCAACTTTTGGTTTTCTATTTAAGTAGTCTGCCCTAAGGTTCTACACTAGATGCTATACCTATAACCTACTAGGAGGTTATCTATTTAAACTTTCTAATCATCTGTCCTGTCATATTGGAATCCCCAACTTACCCTTCATATATATCTAACTGGTATACCATCTGAGCAGTATGGTTACCTACACTTTTTGTACTGGTTTTTAGGCTGTTACATATTTCAGAGTACATTACTTGCCAGTAAAGTGCAGGAGGCCTTCTATTTTTAACTATCTACTCACTTTTAGAATACTAATACAGGCTACCCTTACAAAGTTTACTCAGACCCCAGTACTAACTTCATAGCATATCTTAGTACTTTTAGTATACCTTTGCTTTGAACCCAGACTCCCAATTTAGATAGCTCAAAAGGACTATAACCTGTTTTTAATATATTGAGGTCAGCCCAATATCCTTTTCCTTCAGTTCAAAATCTAGTGGCCTGGTTGGTGATACCTCTCACTCAAAGTTCTTGCCTGCCTGAATTCTTTATATTGGTTCCATTTTCTAGATTTAGCCTTTACAGTAGTACTATCAAAGATCTGTATTACCTCTTTGCTTAAAATTTTCAAGTAGGCTCTGGCTTCTCAGTTTTACAGATTTACACAGCTCAAGGACTTATTTTAGGTTTGCACTGCCTAGTATCAGTTTGCATTCCTCTGTGTAACAGGCTACACAGATGCCCCAGACCTGCCAGTCATGCTGATGTGACTATAGTTACAGGTATCCTATTTCAATTGATCAACAGAATGTCATCACTATAATATTGTTTATATATTACATAGGTGATTATTCAAATTTCACTATTGGTAGATTTTGAACTCACAACCTACTTGGGGGTATAACAACTTATCCACTTCACTAAGTTGCCACACTCTATTTTTATTGGTATTGATTTATATCATTTCGAATTAACATGACTTTAAAAACTATATATAACATTATAGTTGATTATAATAACTAATCATATAAAAATAACTTGTTATATCTAAACTATAATATAAAATTAAAATAATGTATAATACTATCATTAGCAATCTGTAATTTTTTGCCAAGTAATAATTTATTTTATTTTATATTAGACAATTATTTATTCAATCTAACTATTATCATAGTATTTAAAATATTATTTAAAAACTAATATAAGTTAATCAATTGTTTTATATTCTTCAATCAATATCTAACTATCTTTATGCCAATCATTTATCTATAATTTATTTATCATCTTAATATTTAAAACATTATTCAGAAACAACAAAGAGTTAATAGTTTTATGCTTTTTAATTAATATCTGTCATCATGCCAA
>CAJVQA010008914.1:0-12547 GCA_910591915.1 Cetraspora pellucida
TTGGAAGTATGCAATGTCATACAAATAAATCTGGAAAGTATATACTCAGATTAGAAGCCTGCTTGGAAATCCTAAGCAGAGAGGTAGTACAACTTTTGATAGTGCTACCTGTGAAAATCTTGATCTGCTAAAAAAAACCTGAGGCAGGTGATCTGTACAGGCAAGAACTTCTAGGTAAGGGTTCACCAACCTGGCCACTGGTTGATCCGAGTATAAAGTCACATCATGCAGGGCTAACTAGATTGGTAGTATAGAAGGACTTGTAAGGGTAGATGAGGTAACAGTAAGGTTGTAAAAGGAGGGTACTGAGGTTGTATGAACTTCACAAGGGTTGTAAACTAGGTTTAGCTATAATTTTGAATACAGAAGGCTCTAGTAATAATGTTTTGAGGATAATTTGCATAAAATAAAGCAAGGGTCCTAAGGGTATGGGTAAGCATCTAGAACTTCTCGACTGATATCATATAACAGAGATGTTCTAGTGATAACAGTAAGAATTGCAGTACAGAGGGTTTAAATAGGCAACATCCGTAGTTGGGTTATAGATATAGCAGCTAATATAGAACTTATATATAGGTGGACTATTTAAATTAGATACCAAAAGTATACATGTGGCTAGATGTACTCTCTAATGTAAGGTAGCTCCTTTGAGGTAATCAGACCATAAGTTATCATGTTCTATAATACTGAATAAAAAAGCTCTAGTCTCCAAAAGACTAGTTTAAATATTAAAAAAAAAAAAAATAAATAAATTTATCATATAATAAACTAATTTATATTTTTTATTATAAACAGAAATGCAGTATATATTTATTTATAACTTATTTTTTATATTAAGTTAATAGTCTAAGTCAATTAATTAAAAGTTGTAGAGCTCATTAAAATGCATCTATTGATAGTTAAATTATCTAAATTGGTTTAGTAGATACTGAAATATCATCAAAAATAATATAAAATTTTATATAAACAAATTATTATTTATATATATAATTTTTTTTTTAATCTTAAACAGTTATGCTAGTACTTTATTAAAATTCTTGAAACTATATACATTTATAATTATATAAAATTTTCTAATATTCAAATCTAGCATCACTCGACCACCTTATTGGTACCTAAGTGCAACTTGCTGCACTATTTCAGTTAGAGATAGACTGCTCATCTAACTACTTAAAGCTATATCAGAAAGGTCTTTCCCTTTCTGTGACAAGTATATCAATTGTTTTTCAGACTTCTTTCTTCATTCAATTCATTTTTTTTACTTTTTTTCCTTTTCCTTCATCAGTTTATTCTTCTTTGCTCTTTTCTCTGATCTTTATTTAGTTCAAGCCTCTTTTTTCATTTTACTTGTTATATTTATTTTCTTTTCTCATTCTTGTACTTTTCTATATTAGATTCTTTATATTTGGTTATAAAATGTATTTCACACTGTTCTTGTTACTATATCTATGCATTTCTGTATTGCCTGCCTATTTAAAATCTAACTGATCCTCTTTCCAGCCTTATTCATTATTAGCCCTTTTATTAAAGCTGTTCTATTAGTAATTTTTTCTATTTCTGTTTTCTTAAATAATGCCTTATATAGTACTAGAGGTGGGATTTTAACTTTTTTATTTTCTTTAAGGCTATTTCATGCTGCTGCTGTTGCTATTTTTTGAATCCTCTTTTACAAGCTTCTTTGTCTGATGTAGCTTGCTAAGTGTGCTTGAGTTTTCTTTTCACCTTTTTGACATACTTGGCAGTTAGTCATTGTATATATTTCTGGTTTTCTTCTATTTAATTCTTCTAGTATTGGCAGACTATTCATTATGCATTTAATCACTGTTGCTCTTCTTGTACTAAGTTTTCTTGTTGTGCAGTATACACTCTTTGTTCTATTCATTTCTTTCTAAAAGTTTGACCAATTATATTGAATGATTTTAGTTTCTGGCTCTAGTGCTCGAATTGGGTTTGTTTCTCTTCAACTAACTTCAATTATGGCATTTGTAAGTATTTTGCAAAAAAGTCTTGTTAGTATATCAACTTTTTTGTTTTTCTATTCTAAGTGGTACTCTATCTTGTCACATTTGATCTTTTCTGTAAATATTGTCCTTTCACATGTTGCTTTTTTTTTTGCAAGCATATCTGCTTTGTTGTTCTACTTATCATTACTATAGCTTTTAATCTTAACTAATTTTATTCTATTATTCTTGCTTTTGAGTAGATCTATAATATTCATTATCTATATTATTTTTTTTTTTCTTAAGACATTGTCATCTTCTATTTCTTAAATTGCTTTATTAATATGTCTTAGTGCTATGAGGCTGTCTGTATACACTTCTATACATCTCTTCTCTGATATGATTAGAATTGCTAACTATATTGTTGCTAATTCTGCTATTGTTGCTAAAGGCCAACCTTCGAGTTCCAGTGATATTTCTTCTTCTAACTAATTTTCTTTGTTACTAATCTGCACCCAACCGATGCCTATCCTTCTTATATTATTTATACATTTCTCTTTATTTAATGCTTTATTTGTATAAAGAGTATATTTGTCTTTGTTTCTTCTCTTGTTTCTTGTTAGGACTTCTATTACATAATCTGTGACTTTACTATTAAACTTTTGTTTTTTAATTAATTCTGTCTCTAATTTTTCTACTTGTTTTAGCTCAATCAAACTTTATTCTTTTTTCCTTCATTCTTCTATTGTTCTGTTTTCTAATATTTGTTCTAATATTGCATTAATCTTATTACTGTTTTTCTCTACTAATGTTTCTAAAACTGCCTTTATATTATTGTTTTATTTTATCTATTTTTCACAATTATTTGTCATTTGTTCTGTTCTATTTTTGCATCCTTTGCATTTACATATTTCAGTATATGTCTTGTCTTCTACTTTTTGTAATAACCAATGCTCAGCTAAAATTTTTTTCTTTTTCTTCTTTAATATCTTACTAAGTTGCTGATAGTGCCTTGATTCATGTACAATCCACTTTTTCTTCCTTCTGTCTTCAAATATTTTTGCTTAGTTAATCATTAATGCCTGTGTGTTGTAGTTTTTGGTCTTGTACTGGTTATGTATTTTTCTACTTGTTTATTTTATCAACATCATTTCTTCTATTTTACTAAACCATTTGGCTTTTTTTTCTTATATGACAGCTCTAGAAAACTTTTGAGCTGTCTCTATGTGATTAGGTTCTTTTCTTTTATGTCTAACAGTTGGTTTAAATATATTAAACCCTATTTGTTTATTGTACTACTACTTGTTGTTCATGATTTAGTTCTAATTAAGTCTCTTATACTCATTCTATATCTGTATACTTTCTACAAATAATTTTCTGCTTTGATATTTATTCATATTTCTTTTGCTTTAACTATTGTTTGACAAGCTAAGTTGTACTTTCAATACTTCATTTTTTGACCTTTTTTCAGAGTTCCAAATGTCTTTTACTAAGCCTGCTTTCTGATATTCTTGAGTTATCCTAAGCTTTGTTAGATTACCTAAGGTGTTTTTTCTATTAAGTCTTGCCAATAAACTATTTATTTGTTTTGTTGCTATCTCTTGACTTAGTAATTTACAATTTCCCAAATCCTTGTGCTCAATTATGCAATTATTTGTTGTTCTTATCATATTGCACTTATGTTTTGCCAAACATATTATCAGTTAATAAATCTTATCGATTATCTTTTCTGATATTTTTGTTAACTGCAAAAGGTATCCTAATTTTGGGATTATCATTATATTGTTTAAGTAAGTGATCTGGCTCATTGTCATTTTTTTATATCTGAGATCTTTAACTGTCTGGCTAACTATTCCTTTTGCTTTTTTGCAAACTAGTAACTTTTTCATTCTGCTATTTAGCCAGATTCCTAATGATCTTACAATTTTGTTTCTTGGTTCTTTTGTTATTCTGCTTTGTCCAAATGTAATTTCTCTGTTCTCTTTTCTTAGTCTAGAATTTATTACTATGAGTTTTAACTTTGCTCTATTTATTTCAATATCATTCACATTGAAGAACTCCTCTGTAATTTCAAGAACTCTAAACAATTAGCTTTTGCTATTTGTGATTCATGTAGTGCCATCTGCATAAGCAATCGCTACTTGTTTATGTTTTGTGATACAATTAATGTTTGTACTTTTAGTGTTTTTTGCTCAACTACATAGCCTAGTAATTTGTCTTCTTGAATTCTTTCCAATAGTAAATCATAGAAAAGCCACCAGACTAGTAGAGAAATTACCTTTCTTTGGTCTATATTATCTTCTGCTGTTATTTCTTCTGTTAGGCCATAAGCTGTAATCACCTTAAGTTAACATTTGCAGAAAAGATTCATAATGTATTTTATTGTTCTTTGTAGTACTTTGACTCTTCTAAGTATCCACTTCAAGCTTTCCAATAGAACTGAGTCAAATGCCTTTTTCATGTTTTGCAGAAGTATTTATATTTCTTTATTTTCTCTTATGCTTTTTTTATTATTATATTTAGCAGATGTATTAGTTGCTCTGTTGAGTTGTCAGGCAAATCTGCATAATTTGGTCCTTTAAGTTTTTCTCTTTTTGTAAATATCTTGGCTAGCCTTCTTGTTATCATCTTCGTAACTAACTTTTTAAAGGTCTTAATTAATGCTATTGGTCTAATATTGTTCAAATTATATTTCCAGTTTACATCTTTTGGAATTGGATAAACTTGTACTATTTTCCACTTTTTAGGCATTTCTTCTGTTTCTAAAACCAGATTTGTGAAGTTTCTAAAGATTTTTTGTGATTTCTTTTCTACTCGTTTTATTAAAATATAGCTTATGCTTGAGATTCCTGGAGCTGTATTAGCTTTGAGTTCTCTCAATATATTTTTCTATTTCTTTTCTTCTATCTTATCTTCTAACTTTTCATACTAGAACTCTTTAATCCATTCTTTTGGGTTGTATACTTCTATTTATTCCTTAAGCATCTCTTCTAGTTTGGTTCTTCACTTTCTGAATTGATTTTTAAAATGTTTTTTCAGGTCATCTAAGACAGCCTTAGGTTCTGTAATTAGACTGGTTTCTTTTTTGTTTTGGATTATAAATCTGTTCAAAACTATTTTTTTGTATAGTTTGTTCAGAAGATTAACAATTATTCATTCTTGATTAGTTTTTATCATTTCACATTTTTTATTTATATTTCCTTTTATCTGTTTTCTTTGAACTTATTCCCATTCTTCTTTTTTTCTATCTTTTAAAATTCTTTGCCAGCCTTTTATGTTATCTATTCATGCTTCTGACCACTGTTTGTATAGCTTTGTTAGCATTACTCCTATTTCTTTACTGATGTCTATAAGTTTCTTGTTTATCTCTTTCTTTTTCTCTTCTTTTATTTTTTTGATTCCTTTTTGCTTTTACTCTTTTGATTATTTGTTGTAGTTCAATTATGTGCCTATACTGCTGTGGCTTCTTTGGATAATGTCTTTTTTTGCTTTTGTATTAAATATCTTCTTTTTTAGAATCTTTTTATTTGCTATTTCTATTATAGCTTCTTCTATTGTATTTTACATATGGTCTAGCATATCTGTACAATATCTACTGCTTTTTCTATCTTCTTCTAATTGCTTCAGCACTTTTTTCTACTCTAATTGTGCTTGAAGCTCTTTAGCAAATTCTTTCCAGTCTTCTTGCTTTGCTTCTTTGTACAGATACATTGTTCTCATTTGGTCTTTATGTTTGATTTCTGCACAGCTCTGGTTTGCAATTATATGTTCTAACTATATAACTGTTGTTAATATCTTGTAGTTACTACTTGTTATACCTTCTGCTTCTTTTATATTGGCTTCTTGAAGACTAGCTGTAATTGTTTCAGATAACCAGATATAGTCAATTCTTGTCACTATTTCTTGACTTGATCATATGTATGACCTTTCTGTTGAATACAACTTTCTGAAAGAGTTTGTAAAATTTGTCTCTTAAGCCAATTGAAAATTGGCAGTTTTTTATAATCTGTTGTCTGTAGATATAATCTGTTTAGTATATTGTTCACTGTATAATTAAAATCTCTAAGCATAACTATTTCTATATATTTTTCCTTATTTGTTACTATTTTCACAATTTTTTGCTGTACTCTTTTGCTGATAGTTTTGTTATTTGGTGGAATATACACTCCTATTACTATCAGTACTAGTTGTTTGAAGTATAGCTTTACTTCTATTATATATTCACTATGTTTTTTGACTGCTCCAACATGTTTTTCCTAGATTTTATCTATAAGAATCCCAATACCTGATCCTTTTTTCTTGTTCAATACTGCACTTGCCCAGTAACCTTTAAATCTTGTATTAAGGTTATGCAACAATAATGTTCATTTCTGTTATTCTCTGAAATGCTATCTCTTTTTCTTCTGCTCAGCCCAGCAGATTTTCTAATTTCTAACCTCTGGTCTTAAGCTTATTGATGTTATGACATGCAATTTTTATTTATTTTCTTTTTTTTTTATTTTTTTTTTAACTGCTTGTATCTTGTTTTTGTATTTTCTACTTTTTTTTTTCTTTTTTTCTTTTTCTTTTTTTTGAATTAAAAGATTTTTCTTTACTTCTTTTCTCAAAAGTTCTTCTCTTGTTATGTAAAAAATCTCTGATCTTCTCATCCATATTCATAACCTTAATTTGGGCATCCTTAGGAACAATTGGCCAGGCTTTCTTTTATACCTAGTTAAGTATTTTTTAGCCAATTTAGTTTGTCTAAAATTTGGCCTAAGACTTTTTCTATCTGTCTTGTTTTTGCATATACTTGTGTGTTTAGCCTTGTCTTTTTTTCAATTATGTTTCTATTATTTTTTTTTGCATTCATATTTTTGACTTTTAACCATTCTTCTATATTCTGTAACTGAAGATCACTTTCTATTTTGTTGTGTTCTCTGTTTAGAACCTGACTATTTTTGTTCTGGTTTTTTTTATCTATATCATTTTTATCTTTTAATTACTCTTTTGCATCTTATATTTGAGGTTATTTCTTCTTTCTGTATGTCTTCTATTCTGACTTTGGTTTGATCTTTCCCAGCTTCTTTCTTCTTTTTCATTGATACTTTCTTCTTTCTTTATTTTTCCTTTTATTTGTTTAGCCAAGATACTTAAAAATTATTATATCTAATTGGTTTTGATTGAGCTGCCTTCATTTTCTTTTCTGTTGTAAATGTAATTATTGCTGTTCTTCTTTAATTTTTATTTCTGTTTGGTGGAATGTACACTGACTTCACACCTTTGCTTCTTAGGCATCATAGTAGCAAAACTTCTAAAGCATTGCTTGGCAGATTTGTTATTTTTGCTGTATACTGTCCTTGCTTTTGTCTTGCTTTATAATTTTCTTTACCTTTTGTTATTCTTATTAGTTTGTTACTGTTAACTGGTATAGACCATGGTATATCACCTTCTTCTAATTTTTTTACTTGAATTACTGCGAGAAACTTGTATTTGGATCTCTTGATTCTTACTATATGTGCTTTTTTAAATCTTCTGCACATATACTCAATCTTTATTCTGTTTATATCTACTAATAGATTCTAAATTATTATATATTTATGTTCTTGTATTTTTTCTTCTTTGGTATCTATTTGCTTTTTTGTAGATTCTTTTTTATTTTCTTGTCATTCATATTCCTTCTTCTTCAATTTTAATATATTGTTTCTTTCCTTCTGATATTTTTTGTTATGTGTTTTCTTCTTTCTCTTTTTGTTTATTTTTTCTTCTTTTGTAATCATTAGATACCAATCACTTTTTTTTTTGCTAATTCTTTGTATTGCCTCACTTCTGCTATACTTACAGTCAAAGTCTATCTTTATCTATAGGTTTCTTCTTTTAAAAACTTCTTTAATGTTTTTGATATACTTATTATTTTTTAATGATCATTTAATAAAGTTTGTGTTTTACTTTGGTCTTCCCAGATACATTATATGCATATATGTTTGCAAGCAGGCTGTTGTTTTGATTGCAGCCTCTTTTGCTTGATGCCCATATGCTTTCTTCAAATGGTACTCCAAATATATTAATTTTTTTTTTTGATTTCTTGTTTTCTTCCTTTTTTTTCTTCTGTTATTGATCTCTGTTTTGATTCTTTCCTATTTATTTCTATGTCTTCTTGTTTCTGTTCTCTTTTCTGTTTTTCTTTTTTTTTATCATAAGCAGATGATTCGGCTTCTACTTGGCTATTATTTGTTTGTTCTACTTTTATATCTACTTGTTTTCTTACAATCTTGATACTTGCTTGTAAGCTTTTGTTGGTTTCTTCATTCTCTTTTTTTCTTTTTTTTGTTTCTTCTTTCAGCTTTTCTTGTCTCTCCTTTCTCTTATTTGTTTGCTGTTGATTTTCTTTCTTTTCTATACTTATTCTATCTTGATATTGTTCTACAAAATCAAGCTTTTTTTCAGGTTGTTTTTTTTTTACTTTTTCTAATATTTCTTTTGTTATTCACAAAAGTGCTACTTCATTTGAGTCTTGCTTTGTGAATGCTATGACAATATTATCTTCTCTACTTTGTATAGCATATATTTTGCTTGCTTTATTGAAAAAGATTTTATTATGCATATTGTTTATAGCCTCATACACCCTTCTTGTAAAGATTGCATTAAGGCTTTCTTTATATTCTTCTGTCAAACTTTTGTTCATGTTGTACAATTGTTTTCTATATGCTTCTATATCATATGTTTTATCTAAACTAAACTGATTTGATGTATGTGTTTGTTTGTTTACTTTGTCTGTTCTATTGTGACTTTTTGTGTAACTTGAAAAATCTACAATACAAGATTATAGCAATTCTCCAATTTTTTAAGAAAAAACTTTTTTACTTTTCATCAAAATTCTTTATATGCTGTTTTCTGCTATTGTTCTAGTTTCTTTTCTATATTCTTTTATTAAACTATATGCAAATTTTTTTATTCTATCTTTTTTGTTAGTGTCTCAAGTTTTGTTTTTTAGTCTAGTTGTTGCATTTTTTTATGTTTTGTTTCTTAAAAATTTTGGTCAAGAGATCTATATATATATATAATTAGCTAATTATTTTTAGTGATATCTTAATATCTACTAATCTAATTTAGATAATCTAACTATTATTAGATGTATTTTTATAAGCTCTATAACTTTTAATTAATCAACTTAGACTATTAACTTAGTATAAAAAAAGTTTAGATAGGCATATATTATATATTTATAATAAAATATAAATTAGTTTATATAACAAATTCAAATTTATCACTTTGTGAATCAGTTTACAGAATGACAAATTCAAATTTATCACTTTATGAATTAGTTTATTATGTGACAAATTTGAATTTATCACTTTATAACTTAGTTTATTATATGACAAATTCAATTGTCACATAATAAACTAAGTTATAAAGTGATAAATTCAAATTTGTCACATAATAAACTAATTCATAAAGTGATAAATTTGAATTTGTCATTCTGTGAACTGATTTATGAAGTGATAAATTCGAATTTGTCACCTGATAAACTAATTTATATTTTATTATAAATATATAATATATGCCTATCTAAACTTTTTTTTATGCTAAGTTAACAGTTTAAGTTAATTAATTAAAAGTTATAGAGCTTATAAAAATACATCTAATAATAGTTAAATTATCTAATTTAGATTAGTAAATTTTTTTTTTTTTTTTTAACTTTAGCAGTCATGCTAGTACTTTATTAGGATTCTTAAAACTATACAGATTACATAGAATTTTCCTGATATATAAGTTTAGCATTACCTGACCACCCAAATAGTACCTAAGTACAACCTGCTGCACTATCCTAGTTAGAGATAGACTGCTGATCTAACTGCTGCCTTACAATAGGATATTGCCAATCTGATAACATCTTTTATAGGGAAGCAAAAAACAAAAAAAAAAGGAATTTTTATATAAAAAAAACAAAACAGAGGTATAGGGATAAACGATAAAAGATACAAATCAAGAAATAAAAAAGAAAAGTGAATAAATGAGAAAAAAGAAAATATGTGAAACTTGCAATTCACAAATATCAGATAGTTACAATTGTATGTCTGTGTTGGGCCTTTAAAAATTATAAACTATACTAAATAGAAATAACTCTACTATTTTTTTATTTACTTAAATTATTTAACAAAAAACCATGTAAGAAAGAAAAAATCTTTGACTTGATCATAGAGGGTCAGTATAAAGCACTAGTTAGTCTGAAGGCAGTATTTTCAGATTTTTAGTATTTTAAGACACATGCATAGTCATGTTTGTATTACTGTATCATTTCTGATCTATATTATCAACAAACCTATTTAAAAAGTAAACACTGCTGATTGTTTTAGTAGTTTTATATGTTGATCTTTAAAAGAAGATAAGCTAAATCATCCACTTTTACAAAATTTTCTTGAAGCAAAGTAAAGGCAAAAGGAGAACTAACTTTGTAGCTTTTGTAAGTTCTTGACCTTTATAAGTGTTCCTTGTAGGTTTTACAGTTGTATAAAACTAATATATTCAACTTTGTTGTTTACTTAATAAAAAACTTTGGCTTTTACCAACTACTTCTTCTATAGTTTCAAAGTGCATTTAAACCATTACTACAAAGCTACAACTTCTTTTTTAAGTCTATTTCAATGTTCAACTATGCATGTACAGTATTCTGGAAAAGTTTTTATAAAGTTTAATATATTAACTATATTGTTTTTCTGTAGTTCAGCTTTTTGAAAAGTTTGGTTCAAATGATCATTAAGAAGAGTTGCAATTTATTTTTTAAATTTTTTTTATTTTTATTTTTACTTATTTTTTATTTATATTTGATATATAAATCTTTTTTTTTCACTTAAGTAATCACACTAGTGTACTTTTATTAAAAATATATTAATTCCATCTGACATTAAAAGCTTGGGGCATTTATGTGAAGTGTAACATTACATATATATAAAGAAATGTGAAAAACTGATGTCGTATAAGGCTTTGGTGCAAATCCATGATAAGACCACTAGGTATAAAAGGCTAAGAAACTAAAAAGACAGAAACCCACTTGGAAATTCTGAGTAAAGAGATAGCACAAACTTTTAACGATGCCATTAAACTGATGGAAGCCTATAAAAGACTTTTATAGGAACTATTAGATAAATCGAATGACAAGATATATAAAAAAGCATATGACCAATCAGGCTGCTAGAATTACCAGAGAAAAAGGATACATAAGTATATCATACTGAGCCATCTGAATTGGAAATCTAAAGAGTCAGTTAGTTCTGAGTTGTGGCTAGTAAAGAATAATAAAGAAGAAGTTAGAAAGATAAGTACCAGGGTTTGGGTAAACTTTACAAGGATAATAGTAGTTTAAGGAGTAATCCTGACTGCAAGTATTGGTCTCAGCTATAGCATTAAACCAGATTAGCAGTAAAAGAGAATATGGCTCGCTCTGGTAGGTTTGCCTTAAGAATAAAAATAGTCTAAGGATTATAGTCCTATAGTTAAATGTAAATAGATCTGGGTCTATAACCTGGTAAAATTAATATTAGGATTAGATCAGAGGGTTTAAATAGAACACTTAAGCAGAAGTGTTAGGTACAGCAGCTGGTAGGGTACTCTCAGGTGAACTTCTTAAATAAGTAATATAGAAAAGTTACATATATAGCCAGTTATACACTCATCTAATAGTTCAATATAGATACATCTGTATAAAACATGTGCTTGATATAAGTATTAATAAAAAGCAAAGACCAAAGAGGTTACTTTAATACCGAAAAAAAAAAATTTAAAAAAATATTAATATTAATACTTATATTATATGCTTAATTTCTTAGTCTTAACTCTTCTGACTGCTTTTAAGAATGCTCAGAAGCAATCTACTATACTAGGCAATAACAAGTTACTATCTAAAAAGTTATTTCTGACTATCACTTTACAATAGAATATTATCAAACTAATAACACTTTCTTATAAGAAAGTGAAAAAAAAAACACTAAACTAAATTAAACTAAAAAAGGTTACAAGAAGAAAAAATAAAAAATAAAAGTATCAGAAGGTACATCTTATTCATAACTATTCTAGTAAGATCACTAATACTTTAAACCTAAGCTAAGAATCTAACTACACTTTAATTTGTGCTAAAGGAAAAATTATATATATGATTTTAGAAATTACTATATATCTCTAATTTGTTATAATTCTTTAACTTAAATTCTTCTTCATTTCTTTATTACACTATATATTAGACTATATATATGATTGTTGTTTTTCTATTATATTATATCATAACATGTAACTATTCAAAAAAGAAAATGCTAAACAATGTCAATTTTTTGTAAAAAGAAAGCCAAATTCTTTACTTTTGAATAAAAAAATAAAATAAATTAAAGAAGTTGATAAGTATGATATATGAAGAGCCAAACTAAAAAGTATATTTCTAGTTGTTTGTTTTGTTTTCAAGCTTCTAATAACCTTTAATCAGAGTTTTTTTCTATTGTTTCCTGAATGTTTTAGTTTAGATACTAAACATGTTAAGAAGTCTGTCTGCAGAAAGATTTGTTTTTTTTTTTTTTTTTTTTTTATTTATATAATATCAAGTAGGAAAATATAGTAATACATAGGTATATCAATTGGAT
>CAJVQA010008915.1:0-12546 GCA_910591915.1 Cetraspora pellucida
TAGACTTGTACTTTATATAAAATCTCAATTGAATATTCAATAAAGATAGAGGCATGGCCTTACCATTAATATTTAAATAAAAAAAAAAGTTGTTCAGCTTACTGAGGCAGACATATTGATATATAATTCATTAAAACCAGACCAAAACTCATAAAGATACAAGCAAAAAGCAAAAACAAAAACTTGCTTTTTGCAGGTTTTTTTATTGGCAATCTTAGGAAAACTTGCTGGATTTCCCCAGAAATTTCACTTTTCTGGGACTCATTAGAATTTCCTAAACACCCAATCAGCTTATCTGTAATCTAAACTCTTTTTCAAACTTTCTTAATTAGTTTAGAAACCCTTAAATGAAACAAATTTTTTCCAAAAACATACTTAACAATTTATTTTTAGATCAAGATGCCAACTCCTGTAACAAGTACACCTGATACCATTGACCTTGATTACTTTTACTAGAAGTGTTCTAAGAGCTTTGGAATCAGTATCTATGAGGATGCACCAACTTTATCTCGTCCTATTCCTGCCAACAAACAACTAAAAAATTGCAACATTACTGAACTTAGAGGAAGTACTAAATGCAATCATTATTTCAAAGTACCCGAATCCAGCTCTGTTGTCATATGCTTTTGTGGCAAATATTATACACATTTTATCTCAACAACCAATCAAATCTACAAACAACATGAAATCACAAATGTTATTAAAAAAATTAAAGATCAAAAAACCCTAGCAAACATAATTGCAAATTCTACTGAATTTGTTCCACTATCATCTACTGCATCACCCTCTTCTAATATATATAATCACCTCTGTGCTAAATGTAACCTACCTATTGCCTGTAAAGAAATGAATAACCAACATTATCTGGCAACTGATACTACTTTATATAACGATAAACCTTATCACAAAGCTTGCACAAGTACACAACAATTTGCTCAACAATCAAGCTTTTCACCTACATTCATTTAAAAACTTCAATAAACAATTAACTTCTACAATCCACTTGCATCTGAACTTACCTTTACCACCTCATCTAACAATAATAACATTACTACAAATAATATGGATCTGGATAACAACACTATTAATAACAATAACCAACAACAATACTAACAACAACAACTATTATACTGTGAGCCTGATTTTTGGGATCACAAGTGCCTGAATCAAAGTGATGATCCTTGCCCGATCCTTACCCGATCCAAGGTTATGTGAAAAGTAATGGAAATGTTACTTTTCTTACTTTTTTACTTCTGTTACTTATGCTATTTCTATTACTTATATGATAAATGAGATATCAACCTTTTATTAGATTTATTAAATATAATTAAGATATAAGAGATATTACATTTATGTTAGAAATTAATTACTAATGTAAACAAAACATTTATTATAAATAAAGAGCCTTCTTGCCTTGGGAAAAGAAAGAGAATCGTCCTATATACCAATAAATCCCCTAATAACACTAAATACCCACCTTTAATAAATTGAAAGTATTATCCTATACAAACTAATAAACTGTTGTTAATCCTGTTGTTAACCCTATCATTCATTTACCAATACACCCTTAAACCCACATTTTTGTTTGTTCGCTGTAAGTCACATGACTAGGCCATTAACACAAGAGAAGAATCCAACTTCGATTTGACATATCGTAAGCCTGGGTTAAGTTATACAAGAGCAGAGAAGAGAAGGCAAGGGTTAATAGAAGAATAGGTTAAAGAAAGGACTTAGAAAGAAGAGAAGAATAGTACTTACCTACAGATAAACCACCCAGCCAAATCTAATATGCCTATTTCGACTTAGCTGCTGTAGGTTATATGAAAGTTGGATTAGAGTAGCAACCAAATCGCCAATTTGCCATGCAACAATATCAAAACCCACCTCATTCTCAGGAACAACAACAACAACAACAAAAACAACAGCAACAATAACAACAAACAAATAACTAACAACAACAGCCAACACTAACTAATACTACTAACAATCAACCAAAAATTAAAGCTAATCTAACATTTGACTAGCTGGCTAATTTTCTAATTTCTGATAATATGAAAGATAAATCACAACTCCAAACAGAATTTTCAAGAAAAATTTTTATTTTCTTAAATTTTATCTACATGATTTCTATCCTGATAAAGAAATCAAACCTGAAACTCCCAAGTAAAAGGCTCTTAAAGCTAGCTTTTACTATATCATTCGCAAAATGGCTGAAGACAGATCTGAATTTCTTACTGAATTTATCCAAAAAACTAATCCTAATACTGACAAAACAATTACTATTCCTTTTGATATACTTGAAGAAACTCTTAAAAAACTTATCCTAGCATTCACAACAATTCTTTTTACAAAACTTAACTACTCTAAAATCTTTGTCTCTTTAGCTACTATTCTCTTATATATCAACCAAAACTGGCTTCAACTCTGTATTAATCTAGCTCGAATTCATCTATATCTCTCAAACAACTATCAAGCAATTGATTATATCAAATTTGCTAAAGACTTCTAACTCTGACCAAAAAAATTCAATATTAATTTAAAAGTATCTAATTTTGACAAAGAAAAACAATATATCATAATTAGATCTAATAATAAATTTAATATTTATTTTGATTTTAATATTCTAAAAACACTCTTCTATCAAAAACTTAATATTCCATCTCTCACAAACTTCTTAGACCATTTAAAGCAATGGTTCAAACAATTTTTTTCAACTTACAATTGACAATTCATCTAAACACTAGATGAAACCAAAGTATTTAACTTTTTAAAATACCAAATTTAACAAAAATTTATTTTTTATCTTAAAGAAACTTTACCTACTAAAATTCAATTTCAACAATCTCACAACTTACTTGAATGTCAAAATGAAACTATAAAATTAGCCAACTTTCATATTCTTACTTGTAAGAATGAAACTTGTTCCTACTTAGATAAAACAGAACCCAAAAACAAAAAAAAAGAACTAGAAAACACAAACTTACCCAATACAACTTCTTAGCCTCAACTTCAATACAACTTTTCACAATTACTAAATAATATCTTTAAACAATCAAATACAGACTTTCTAAAACAAGAAAATGAAATTTGGAAACAATTTGAAATTGACTCATCTTTATTCTACAAAAACAATAAACATGAAGCATCATTTAACAAACAAATTCCTACCTCTCTTCTTAACAAACTTGCAACAGAAATAGAAAAATCTGCCTGCAAAATCAACAATATTTCAACTAATCCTAAATATAGCAGCTATTATTTTTACTTATATCTTAATTTATACCAAAATATCACAGCACAAAATGATCACATTGACAAACTTGATAAACAAAAAGCAGTAGAACTTATCACCTCTAAGCCTACTAGCACCAAACTATTAGCAAGAGTTTTAACATTCTTTAACTCTTTTGACAAATTACTAACATATCCACAAATTAATATCTACTACCAAAAAACAGCCTATCTAGAGGAAAACAAAATATTACAAGACAAATTTAAAATGTCATACTTAATACCCTCCTTAATTAAAAAATCTTTCTTCCTTAAAGAAACTCTTTTTCAATAAATCTGTCTTCTACTACTCTTATAGATGCAGCCACCATCTTGTCAAGAGATACATTTTTAGTAGTTGATAAGAAAAATGATGCAAGTAGACAGGTGGTAAAGCCTATTTACATGAAGGACCAAGTTAATGATGGTTAGACCAAACATACAGAGCAGACTATGGCAACCTTCACAGCTGTGCAAGCTGAGCTTCAAATAGTGAACAACCCTATAGAAGACTATAACAAATTTCTATTATTACATAATCTATTTACTATATATCATCATATAATATTTGTAGAATTTCTATCTTATTTCCGAAAACATTCATTTAAACATAATTTTAAAATATCTATTAACCAAAACAAAACTGAACTGCACATATACACTGACCTTTCAGACCCTACTTTTCATGAACACCACCTTATTATACCTTTCTAATATGAACTTTACAAGCATTTACCTTTGCTCACAATACCAAATAACACTTTAGCCTATACCTACTTATCTTCACTTGACCAACTGTTTCTTAATAACTTATCTTTAGCACCCTCATCTACTAATCTATCATCTATCTTCAATTCTAATCATATAGCCACATCTTCTAGCCTCTACTCCAACAATTATACTCAACTTGCTCCCCAAGTACTAACAGCCAAAACACTTACACCCATTTTATATAAACCACTTTATCTGTCAATATGCATACATAATATATGAGGATACAATGATAACTTAAAACAACAAACATGGGAGGACTACTGTCTATCTCATAATATTTATATTGCTAGCATTACAAAAACCAAAATCTCACAAAACAATGCATATAATAATTTTCCAAGATCTTAACACTTTACTTATTATTAGTTATGTACTGATAGTTGTAAAGCTGAAACAGGTATTATGATCCAAAAGCACTTAAACCACATGTTCACAAAGCACTCAACCTTCCTAGATATGCTATTGCAATTAACCTGTTTTTTAAACATGACTTTAAATTTCACATTATATCAGTTTATTTGCTTTGTGATAATCTCTAACTTAGACTTTTTATCCAGAACAATATCATACAATGGATTCAAGAAGCAAATACAAACAATATACAACCAATTATTATGGGTAACTTTAATGTCTCTAACAACCTACAATCATCATCTATCAAACTTAAACTAATTAATTTTCTTCAATATAATAATATGTATAACTTAGCAAAACACACAATCTTTGTCTTCTACCTGGCATAGTAGCAGATATAGCAATCAAATTAACTATATTTGGGCCAACCACTCTATTATCTAATATTTAACTTCTTATTACACAGATGATGCCAACCAAAGTACACTCAGTAATCATAATATACTCATATCATTCTAGGAATTTCCTTATGCAATTACTGGTAAATAATGATCAGCAACCAAAACTAAGCATAGAATATTTGTATATAAACAAATAAACCAAGATCTTTGGCAAAACTTCTCTGACCAAGTTACATCCAATTTTAAAAACAACAATGCCCCTTCTACAACTAATACTACAGAATCACTTAATGCCTCTTGGCACAAAATTCAAACTAGTATTATCTTAGCTGCTTTGCAACACATCCCAAATAAAAAATTCACTGTTTGTAACTTTTAACACATTTTTTCTTCCAAGGCATCAAAATTATACTCAGGATTTAAAAAACTAAACAATATCATTAGAAAAGTCAAACTTTCAATTCAAAACCACAATCCTATATTTGTACTTCACAATCTCAATATTTACCAACTCAACTCTCTTCATCATCTCAATATACCTGAACTGCCTCAGGATTCTAATCTTTTACCTGACTGGATATCTGCAACTAACACTAAATAAAAAACACTTTACCATGCTAGAAACTTAGAAAATATTAAAAATATAAGAGAACAAATTAATGATAACATAGCTAAAAGATGTACTAAACTTCAAAATAGCCCAACATCAATGATTAATAGTATACTTAATCAACACAAAGACCCTGTTAAGTTTGACAATATTAAAAAACCTAATAATATTATCACTAAACTATTACTTATTAAACAGTATATTCAACAACACTTTGATGATTGGACAGCTTCTTAAAACATCCAATCACAACTATTTAATATAATGTGACAATAAAAATACTAACCCAAACCTAATATCGATTCTATATAGTATCAACCAGCACTTAAGAAATTCTTTTCTACAGAAGTTCTTGAAGTTATTAATCAACTTCCTAACAACAAAGCATGTGAACCATCAGGAATCAGCTATGAGATGCTTAAACATGCTACAACAGCATTCCTTGATACAATTACAGCTCTTTTTAATCGCTGTCTTATATTTGGTCAAATCCCAAATCAATAGAAAGAAGGAAGGATTTTCTCTATTTTCAAAAAATCTATCTTTGATGGCAATTTAACTAACACCAGACCTATTAGTTTACTTGAACATTTCAAAAAAATTTATATAAAACTTCTTACTAACCAGCTTAAATTACATTTTTACTCATTACAAAATCCTATTACCTTTTAACTACATAGCTTTACCTAGTAATAGCACAGCTATCCCTATACATATACTTAACAATGTTATTGAAGAAGCTTCTTGTAACTTAAAACAACTTTGGCTTTTATTTCAGGATATGAGTAAAGTCTACAATTCTGTAGATCTTACACTCTTTACCAAATCCTTAGCATAATTACAAATGCCACCTAATCTCATTAACATTCTTACTAACTTACTTACCAATCGATACAATCAGGTCATTACTAACTTAGGCCTTACTAACTTCTACAATGTCAAAAATGGCATTGATTAAGAAGAAACCATTACTTCACTTTTCTGGAGAATTTACTATAACCTTCTCATAACCAAAATAGCTTCAGACTTTTCAGAATACATTTTGGCTACAAGGTAAAATACTAGTCTGCTTCGACCAAAGTTACAACAACTTCAAACCTCTGTATCTGTATTAGCATATATGGATAATACACTTTGGATAGCCAAATCTAAAGAAGAATTACAATCTATTATTGCTACAACTACCTCTTTCTACTATATGGCTAATATTCAAATTAATTCAACTAAATCAATTCTTACCTCAAACACATCATCTACAATTCCTATTTACTTTTTTAGCTTATTACTTACACCAATTTTTACTAACTAACAATTTAAATTTTTAGGATGTTGGTTTACTTTTAATAATTCATACACTAAACAAAGCCAACTAATTTATAATGAAGTTATTCAACTTATCAACATTATAGGCACAAAAAAAATCACAGATAAACAAGCCATATACATTACTAATACTGTAATTATCTTTACTATCAAATACAGACTATACAATATTATTCTCAAACATTCTACCTATAACAAACTTTTATCCAAATATCTTACTATAATTAAACACAAAGCTAAACTCTCTCATACTAGCTCTAACAGTATTATGCTAAACCCTTACATATATAATGTATATAATATTTGGGATATCCAACTACAACATTATATATCTTGCTTTCAACAAAGAATTAACAACTCAGAGATTCTTAGTATTTCTACTAAAATTAGATTACAGTAACTTCAAAATAACCTCTGGTCTGTCATCAATATTTTTTAATATAGCTAACCACTTATAGATGGATCTAACAAACTCACACTTAATTTTAAAATTATACAACTCTTACAACATCTTGGCATTTCAATTTTAGCAAACTCCAAAGTTTTGTGGCTTAACACTGTTTATAATAGCTATCAACTATTAGAACTAATACTTAGTCAACATCTCAAATATTATATTTTTAGAAAACAACTTCGCAAAATAACATATTTTATCTAGAACAATTATGTACTGCAGACAATAGTATACTACTCCAATGGCATCACCTTTCACCAAGACTTCACTGCCTAATAAAAGGAAGGCAACCTTCTTGGTTCACCTATCTGAAAGACACAATTTTATCTGATAGAATACATTACCTAATCCTCTCTTATTTCCAACCTCTCAAAGTTAATGCCTTTGTATACAATACTTTACCAATCAAGAAAAAACTCAAACCTTGGCTACTTACAATAATGATAATGATGAGATCATTATTGGCAAAATTCACAAATATCTTTCAAACACAAATCAGTTTTCCATATTATATTGGAATACTAATATTGATTTAGAACATAATCACTACTATTCTCTTCTAGAATTAAACTGCATACTATGTACTGAATGCCACCTTAACTCAAACAGAACAGAATTAACCAAACATACACAATAAACATTTTGGCAACTATTTGTACTAGCTTTCTAGGAAGAAAAACCTCTAAACTCAAATTCAATGCTAATTACTTGGATCTTATCTATTTAACAGCAATTAAACATCCTTTATGAATTTCTCAAAACTACTCTACTATCAATATATTAAATTCAACTATCACAGAAATTTTTAAACCAAATAACTGTTCAAACAAACTTGAAGAAATTTTTTAAAACAATTCATCTTATAAGGAATTTATTTTTTATATAGATGGATTAGTAACTGATATTAGAACTGAACAAAGCTCAATGGGCATTAGATAGGTCCAAGTCAATAATAATAACTAAGTGCTTCATAAATTTTTAGCTAAAATCTACTACTGGCCATCAGCTTATAAAGCAGAGATCTTTTCTATCTTATCAGCAATTTTAACTGTATCTTGCAATGCAATACTTCAAATCTATACTGATTCATAATCAGTTATCTCAAAATTTTACAAACTCTTTATTCAACTCAACAATTTTAATAAATTTTTCAAATTTAATGCATGGCCTTTATGGCACACTTTTTTTAATATCATTAAATCTTTTAACTTAAATATCAACTTTCATAAAGTTCAGGCTCATACAGACAATACTATTAATAATATAGCTGATTCCTTAGCAAAACAACACAATTTTTCTTGCCTCTAATTTTCTAATATACAAATATTTACAATCCTTTTCATATCTTACAATAGAAACAAAATTATGTTAAGCTTCCTACCAGACATTTTATCAAAAATATTTGCAAAGCTTACATATTAGCAATGTAGTCATCACAAAAAAAAAACAATGAATAAACTCATATTAATTATTATATAGACAGGAAATCTACATGGTTATACCTTAATTATAACCAAAAACCTTCATCAAACTTTACTAGCTTTAAGCTTAATTAATCAAAAGCCTTCAAAGTTAAAGCTCTATTTAATAAACTACTCATACACTTTTCTCTTCACAACATCTATTCAACTATCTTCATGAATCCCAACTACTTTCAATATAATCTTCCTAATTTCTACTCACATTGGCTAACATGTTCTAATCTTTCTCTTATTACAAACATTATTAACTCATTAGTTTAGCATATCTTATCTAAAGCAAATCTTTATTTATCTACTAGTCAGCTACATGAACTTATCTATAAAATCCAAAAGCATTCTTTATTTGACTGAATTCCATTTCAAGCAAACTCTTTTTATCTTAATTTTACTCTTAAAGGTCTTATACCCAAAGCCCTAATTGAAACTATTCATAATTACAACATACCTACTACAATAGCCTTACAAACTATTATTCAAACACTTTTTGATATTAATGATCAAATCTATAACCAAATATGAAAATCTTTTTGTATTAAATTCTTCAACTAGAAAAAAAACAACAACATTACATCTCTCCAAACTTTTAACAATTTCAATACCTCATAATGAACACAACAAATTAGATATCACAAAAGATCATATACAAACTATACATATTCATGTCTATGTGGAATAGCAGATCAATTACACTTATACTCTAATACCTGCCCACTGATTGGACAGGCTATTAGAAAAATTAATATATGGTCAACACTCTGGATTAATCATAGCACATCTTATAATTATATTTTAATATTACAAATCTAGGTGGACCTTGACCACCATAGTTGGTTTAGGTTACAGATTAAATTGTCTAAGCTTTAATTCTTATATATAGTTTTTATTTTGTATTTTACAATCTTAGTATATCTTTAATATATAGTATATTAATATATATAACTAAAATTACTAATAAAGATATAAGCAAGGCCTCACCTTAATACCAAAAAAAAAAATCCAGATTTAATTCAGATTTAAAAAAATCCGGATTTAAAAACATAATAAAGTATTAACTCTAATTATGCCTTATGTAAATGAAAGTATATAATAAAAGCTTTAAGCCCTATATAAACAATAGTTTATATTTGTAATAAAGTTTAATTCTAATAATTCTCTATCTTCACTATATTGTAAAACTTATAATTATAAACACATTATTTACCAAATTTAATTACTTTCTTTTGACTAAACTATTTATAGATTATATAACATATTTATTTAAAAAGAGACAAACTTGCTGTATTGCTCATGTTATTATCTAGTATTTGATAATTTTACTTACAATTTTCAATAAAAAAATGTTATAAGTATCTGTATTAAAATATGTTTTTAATATATTCATATATATATAAATATAGATTTTATTTATTTTATTAACAATCAATTTACTAACAGTATAATTTACTAACAGTTAATTTACCAAAATTTTATTTTATTGACAATACAATTTACTGATAGTAATTTGATTAACAAAGTAATTCTGATCATTACTATTAGGATTAAGTTAGAATTAAAGTTAATGTTAGTGTAATTTATAAAAAAAAAATTGTCAGTAAAACATACTGTTAGTAAATTATATTGTCAGTAAAATGAACTTATCAGTGAATTGACTGTTGATAAATAGTATTGTTGGTGAACTGATTTTTGAGAAAATAAACCAGAATTATAAAGATGTATATTATAGATATAATTGTTATAATTATTAGATTTGAGGCTTTACTAAATATGGTAACATGCAGTATATTTTATATTAAAATATGCATACATGGCTAATTCCTTAATTATTATTATATTACTATTAATATTATTGATATAATAAAAAATATATTTTTTAAATTATTATTTGTTAATAATATATAAATATATACTTAATGTAATAATAATTATATTTTTATTATAATAATATTATATAAATATTATTGTCCAAAGCATAGCAAAAAACATTTAATGATTATGCATAGTAATATGAAAATTACATTTTTGATGCATTAATAGTTATATTTTTAATTAATTAATTATTAATATATTAAAAACAATATTTTAAAGATTCTTTTATGTCTGCACATATGTCTATATTTATACTTTAGCATAACAAACAATATCCAATTACACAATATAATAATAATATATTTTGGTTATACAATACTATACATTAATCTAGTATAATAATAATAATAAATTATAATAAAAATAATAATAATGTATATTTTTAAAACAATTATTGGTACTGTTATAATAATTGTAAGCTAAATATAATTATTATATAATAAATATTAAAATACTTAATAGTTATAATTATTAATATGAAAAGGTTTTATTATATATTTTAATAATAATTATTATTATTATTATTATTATTTTTGAACTTTGGTGACAATGCCAGTTGGTTTTTATTAGCCTTAATTTGATATAGTACAAATTTATGGTTATATTTTAGGATCAATTATTACTAGTACTATATACTATCTAATTTAACACTACTGACTTCATCTGGTTACTCTTATGGTATCTAAGTGCATGTTCACCACATGCCTGCATGCAGTTACCTTGGCAACCACTTGCGGTCATGACATACATTAAACTGCTATACAGACAAGAATACTTACTGAACTTAATGTGGCATCCCAAATGCCAGAGGTACTGTCTTCCGTAAATCATACCCATATGTCCCACTCATATGTTTTACCTGGTCTTGTTTCTTCTGCCTCCTAATCTAACTATATCTGTATTACCCTGTTCTCTACATTTCTCACCTTTTCGGCACTGTATCATTTTCAAATTGGTCTTACTCAGGTATGTCTGATCCTTATGATCTTCCTATTTTTGGTTTGCTGTTATTGATTCCTCTAAGATGTTCCGACAATGGTCCAGGATCTACAATGAACCCGTATCTCAAGTCAGATTTGCTGCCGCTATTGGTCTTTTAACCAATCCATATCTTAAGCCAAACCTGCTGCCGCCATTCCTGCAGATACCCTAGGTCTTAACGTCATACAGTAACTTGATGCTGCATTTAACTTCCAACATGGTGCTTCCTTTTATGGTAGAGACTGGGACTTGTTGCACTTACAAACAGGACAATTCTGATTATATCTAGGGAGTTTCTCTGACCCTAGTGATATCATACTACTATGTATTGCAAGCTCCTAGCTTATTCGACAATATCTGCAGAACAATTCTGATTATATCCAGGGAGTTACACTGACCCCAGTGATGCCATACTATTTTGCAGATCTTATCTTACATTGGTTGGTTGATCTCTAGTCTTGTTCATCATAGACTTCCATATAGGTACAACCAGAACCTAATTTGGTACTTTTATATTACACAAGGAGGTTATACGCTTATCTCTAAAATCTTTCCTTCTATAATTAAATTATTTAGCTGTGTCAGAGGTGCTTCCAATTTTGGTTAGACCAATCCTTTATCACAGTCTGTCCTTGTGTTTACTACTTCTTTTACCATTCCAGTCTTAGTTATTTGTCAGACTACTCTCCCAATCAAATCCTCTCCTTGGATTCCTATTAAGACTTATTTGCACAATCTGTTAATTATCCTTCCAAGCAAGTACCCCACAAGTTGGGTGCAGAGATGTTAGTACTGTCTATATTGGGAGATATAAGAATGTTGGTGTAGCCCTAGTCTAAAGAACTTACATGTGCAATCTTTCTATAACTGTAACCTTCTGTATAATAATTATTATTATATTTTTTAATATTATATTTGTATTAGAAAAATTACTATTGATTATTATAACAATGACTTTTTTTTTTTTTTAATATTAATGGTGAGGCCATGCCTCTATCTTTATTGAATATTTATTTGAAATTTTTACATAAA